>JAMKPZ010000493.1:0-84040 GCA_024699675.1 Amphibolis antarctica | reverse complement strand
CTACTGGGAATGCTGGAAGAATATCAAGGGGTGTTTGTAGAATCTACCAGCCTTCCCCCTACCCGAGCCCAAGAACATAGGATTCCGCTAAAGGAGGTAGGCCGCGTTGTCTCAGTAGCCCCTTACAGATACTCGCACTATCAAAAGGATGAGATTGAATAGCAAGTCGAGAACTTCCTAAGCGAAGGAATCATCAGATCGTTAACCAGCCCCTTCTCATCTCTGGTGTTGTTGGTCCGAAAGGACAGGAACTAGTGCTTCTGTGTGGACTCCCAGGAGCTTAACAAGGAAACTATTAAGGACAAATTCCCCATTCCCGTAATCAATGAGCTTCTTGATGAACTCACTAGCACATGATACTACTCTAAACTGGATCTTCGAGTGGGATACCATCAGATCAGAATGCACCCCACAGACGTACACAAGACATTGTTTCGTACCCATGAAGACCATTACAATTTTCTTGTCATGCCCTTTAGCCTTACCAATGCCCCCTCGACTTTTCAAGCTACTATGAACGACATTTTTCGACCTTGGTTATGAAGGTTTGTGTTAATATTTTTTGACGATATCCTTGTGTACAACACCAACTGGGAGCAATATCTGCATCATCTTTAGCAAGTCTTGATGAACTCCAAGAGGAACATTTTTATGCGAAGAGGGGTAAATGCAACTTTGCTACTCAACAAATTGTGTATCTGGGGCATGTCGTTTCTGTTGGAGGTGTCTCGCTTAAAAGGTAGAAAATTTGTTGTATCCTAGATTGGCCAACTCCCCAAACCGTCAAGGCCCTTCGTAGCTTCCTAGGGCTCACTGGCTACTATCATAAATTCATTTGCAACTACAAAGCTCTCACAGCGTCACTCACCTAACTCCTAAAGAAAAATGGATTCGTGTGGACCGAAGAAGTGGCTGCTACCTTCCTCACCCTCAAGCAAGCCTTGTCACAACCTTCGGTGCTAGCCCTATCGGATTTCACCCAACCCTTCGTGGTGGAGTGCGACGCCTTCAGCAAGGGTCTGGCAGCAGTACTAATCTAGCAAGGATGCCCGATTGCTTATCTGAGCCAAGCACTCAAGGAGCATCACCAACATCTCTCGACATACGAAAAGGAACTATTGGCGTTACTACTCGCAGTTAAAAAGTGGAGGCCCTACCTGATCAGGAGGTAGTTTCAACTGCGCATCGACCAAAGAAGCCTAAAATTCCTATTAGAGCAAAAAATCTAGTCTCCAGTGCAAAAAAAATGGCTGATCAAATTATTGGGGTTGGATTTTACAATCGAATACAAGAAAAGGGGCAAAGTCGTCGCTGACGATCTGTTGCAACAAGACGAAGAGGAAAAG
Source organism: Amphibolis antarctica (assembly GCA_024699675.1). Lineage (NCBI taxonomy): Eukaryota > Viridiplantae > Streptophyta > Magnoliopsida > Alismatales > Cymodoceaceae > Amphibolis > Amphibolis antarctica. The sequence continues at coordinate 82,694 of JAMKPZ010000493.1, read as the reverse complement.
GTGGAACTTTGGGCTGTCTCTGTCCTGCAACCCATCTGGGTTGAGCAAGTACGGAACTCATATGCAGACGATAAGGAAATGCAGAACTATCGCCAGTTGTGGGAAGAAGGAACCTTGAATGTTGAGCAATGTCAGTAGCGTGAAAGATTATTGTATCGAAGGGGTTAGCTTGTCATCAGCACCATTTCGCCACTATGGGAACTTCTAATGTAGGAATGCCATAGTTCGGTCTTCGTTGGTCACATGGGATTTTCCCGTATCTACCACTGCCTCAAAAAGATGGTCTTCTGGACCGGCATAAAGAAAGATCTCAGCAAATGAAAATTTAGAACATGCATCCGGTCAGATTGCTTAAGCCACTACCCATCCCAAAGCAAATTTGGGACGACATTTCCATAGATTTCATTGAAGTGTTGTCACCATCGTCTATGTAGTAGTTGATCGACTATCGAAGTTTAGCCACTTCTTTCCCCTTCGTCACCCTTATACTGTCGAAACCGTTGTTGCCAAATTTATTGAAGGGGTCGTTAAGCTCCATAGGATCCCACGTTCCATTGTCTTGAATCGGGATGCCATCTTTGTGAGCAGATTTTGGCTAGAACTCTTTCGGCAATCACGAACCCAATTGAAGTTAAGTTTCGCCATATGATCCACGTACCAATGGCCGAATCGGATGCCATCTACGAGAGCAAATACTGTTTAGGATGTTATTGTTGTGTACGGCCGTGGGAGTGGATACACTGGCTGCCTTGGGCTGAGTACTACCACAACACGACCCGACATTCTTCCACTAGAGCTACACTGTTTGAAATAGTCTATGGAAGAGCACCTCCCACATTGCTACCCTATGAACCTAGAACCTCCTGCACTCCCACAATAGAGGAGCATCTCGCCACCTTAGAGGGAATGTTGAAACATATCAAGGAGAAACTGGCTCGTGCTCAAGAACACATGAAATTCTTCGCCGACCACCTGTGCATTGAGCAAACCTTCGTTGTTGGAGATTAAGTTTATCTTAAGCTCCAGCCACATCGACAGTCTTCTCTTCATAGGTATCACAAGTTGACACAATATTTTGGCCCCTTTTAGATCAAACACAAGATAGGTCAAGTTGCCTATCGCCTCCACCTCCCTGAAGAATCGAAAATCCACCCCATCTTCCATGTATCTCAACTCAAGAGAAGTATTGGAAATGTTCCTACATCAGCCACTATTCCACCTAAAGATGTCAATTAGGCCATGCTAGCGCAGCACAACCCAATTTTTTCGCAACCAGGCACTTTCGTGTCATGTCATGCCTTAGACGATTTTTTTAGGCCTAGGCATGGCCTAATTGGATCATGCTGGTAAATCGTGCTATTGATTGTGTTGAATCGTGTTGACCCAATTTTATTTTTTATTTTATTAAATAATTATTATAATATTAGTATTATATATTTATATAATTATAATAAGTTTAATATGAGATTTCAAATCATCAATCTACATACAATTTATACAACTTAAAAAAATTTATCATTATGTTTATGAAAAAAATTACAACTATTATTTTTATATGAAATGTACAAATTTGACTTACAAATAATTAATTTTTTTAAAAAAATTACGTTACATAAATAATAATTAATTAACATAAATTTACATTTACATTATTACAATTTAAGAAAAAAAATGAAAATTTACATTTACAAATTAAAATTATTAGAAAATTTTTCCATCAAACCATGTAGTCTTTTTTCACAAAATCTAGCAAGTTCTCAATCTTTGATATACATCAAGACTTCTTGTAAATACTTATTTAACCTTGATCTTCTATCATCAAGCACACTCCACTAATATTGAAAACTTGCTCACATGTTACTAAAAATACTGAAATTATTAGTAAATCTCTTCCATGTATGATAAAATTGAAAAAATCAAAGTTTGATGATTGATGATGTTAAAAGAATTTATTTCACTTGTAGAAACTATAGTATGTGAAGAATGACTTGAATCGTGTCATTCGTGCCATTTAAATTCATGCCATGCCATGCCGTGCAGTCGTGTCGTGCCATGCCGGTATGAAAGTCTTAAAAGCTAGCTCAAGCATGGCCCACTAACCCATGTCGTGCCTATCAAACTATGCCGCCTGATTAACACCTCTAGTTCCACTTCCACCTCTTTGGCTAGTTAAGGCTACTGAATGAGTTCCTAGTCAAATCCTGAAGAGGTAGATGGTTAAACAAGCGAACCGGGCTACAACGGAGATCCTTGTCCATTGGGAAGGCAACACCTTGGAGGCACCACCTAGGAAAATTACCACCAACTTGCCTACAAATTTCCTCAGCAAATGAAGAAACTTGAAGACACGTGGGCCGTAACCTTTGCAACAGCAGGGCAACGTTGCTCTCGGGGGGAGGAATGTCAAGGGGACTTTTCTTTTTGTTGCTATTTTCCCCCTTTTGTTAACCTTATGCTTACCTATTTTGTCGACTGAACCATGTTGGGACAGTCGGAGTAGATATTAGGCCTTAACGAGGTATGGGATGTAATATGGGCTGTAATGAGGAAATGTTATGTAAGAACTCTTATAAATATATGGAAGAAGAAGAGAGGAGGAGACTTGGAAAAACCCATCACACTTATCTCCTAAATTGAGAATTTGTCACGGGAGAGGTTGCCTCCTTGTGCTCACCTCTACCCCTCCACACCATTGCCTGTAACAAAAACTCTCGTCAAGCCCCTTCAACCGTGCACTGAGCTGGTCGACAATGATCCCTGCAAGAGATCTTGCGGGAATTGGAGATGGACGAGGCCCTTGAAAGTGTTTCAAAGTTGAGGATGTGCATAACCTCAGTTGGTCTCCAAGGTGATTGACAAAGGAGATTTGGTGTGGTGGTGTGGCTGCTATTACAAATTGAAGGTATTGTTTAATGAGTTGTTGAAGAGAGGAAATCAGTTAAGGTTCTTGTGACAAACTCAAGTGGGAGATTGTTAGGTTTGAGGCATGAGTGTGGAGCTTGCCACAAGAATCTTGCCAAGTGAAGCCCAAGTTCAAGAACTATTTTTATCTTATAGATGTTGAAGTACTAAGTGAAGAGCAAAGGAAACTCCTAGAGCATTGAAGTTAACTATATGGGGGGTTCATAATGTTAAAACCTAACTTTATGAATTGTGATAAGTGGAGAACTCTTTAACTATACGGAGTAAGTTTGTAACATTACAACTTAACATTACGAAGGTAATAGAGTAGGCCTAGGGAAAGAAGTTCGTCAAGTTAAAGATGTGCATGACGGAAGTTAGTCATGTTACATGCTAAGTTTACAAACCTGCTATTGTTGTATCTCTGTCTTTGCTTGATAGTTGTGATTTCTCCTCAGATGTATTAAGGTTCCTATAGCATGAGATTGGGGAATTATAAATACCCCTTGAAAGTAACAGTAGCATGTATGCCATGAAGGTGAATAGTGAATCACACCATCAAAACACCTATGAAGTAGGTAGTTGTCGAACCACGTAAAAATCCTTGTATTTGAGTGTTCATCTTCCTTCCTTTTCTTCTTGTGTGTGGGTGACTGAGGGTTGCAACAACTAGTGTCAGAGCTTTCAGGTTTAGAGGCAATGATAGGAAGGGTGTGAAGATAGACCTGAAGAAATGATAGATGATGGAAAGCTTAGAATTGAGAAATTCAATGAAAATGATTTTGGTTTCTGGCAAATGTAGGTGGAAGATTACCTGGAAGGGGGAAGATGGGCAAGTGCTCATTCCAACCATGTCGACTCTTCTTAGTGCAGTGTGGAGCTAGCAGTGACTACAGGTCTGCCACCTTCCAAGCGGAGGAAGTGTGCGATGGAGGAGAGGGACCTACGACTCCTCATGTCAAAGTTAAAATGGCTAACAAGGAGTGCTCAATGGTGCAGCAAGGTCCGTCGAAAGCAACGTTTGTTTAAACACATGCGAAAAAGGCTTAATGGATTAGGGGTGGCTTGTTAGTGATAATGGTTTGTGGGACTGAGGAATAAAAAGAGGAAGAAACTTGAAAAGGAGAAGGTTAAGGAAAAAGGGCCCAACAGATTTTGGTTGAAGAAGAAAAAAAGAAGAATAGGAGGACATGGAAAAGCTCGATGGATTTGGTTTGAAAAAAGAAGAAAAAGAAAAAGAAAAGAAGAAGAAAAAGAAAAAGAAAAAGAAAAGAAGAAGAAGATAAGTGACAAAAAATGCTTGTTGAAGTGACAACTACAGAGATGATAAATTTGATGCTTGTAAATTTGTGTTTTTGTGGTTAAAACTTTGTTCAAGTGAGGGACGTCAATTATGGTATACTAGCAAATACAAGTTGTCCATTGGGAATTGTGGATTACAATCTAGAATTCTAAAATTAATTGCCAATTAGAATAAATTGTAGAATTTTCTTTTAACAAGAACATGAACATATTGTTAGTTGATCACAACCATTAGAGAAAGGGTGAATAGTAGTTTTTCAAATTTTTATTAATTTTCGTAAGAATTTCTACCGAATTATCAAATAAACGAAATGCAAACGATAAAAACAATGTAGAAGTGAAACAAGTAATACGATATAAAATCGAATACGATAATAAGAATGCGGAAATAAAACGTATGCAAAGTTTTTAAGTGTTTACCAATTGGCTACGTTCACCTTAAAGCTTAAGAAGCTTGACTTTAATCTAATCACTATCAAAATGATTACAAATCGAGTGTTTATGATTGAATACCCAACCAACTATACTAAGAGTTTGTGGTAGAACTCTTCAATCGATAAGAGTTTAAGGTCAAACTCTTTAATCGATAAGAGTTTAAGGTCAAACTCTTCAATCGATAAGAGTTTAAGGCCAAACTCTTCAATCCACCATTCAAAAGGTGTACCCATGCGTGTTTTAGGTTGAACACGTAGAGGTGTCAATCATGTTTGCACGGCACGACACGATTTTTGTGTTGGTACGGCCCATAATGCCAACGGATTGGCCTAGGCATGGCACGAATAGTGTGCTGGTCAATGACACGATTTTGACTAGCATGATTTTTTAATTAATTTATTATTTATATATATTTAATATTTAAATTAATAATTTAATTTTTTTAAAATATTTATTTAATTAACAAATAACAACATTCAACATTCAATATTCAATATTCAATATTCAGGTATTCAACCATCAATATTTAAATTTAATTCAACAATGAACATGACAACATTCAACCTTCAACAACTTAATAAATAAGACAATGCATATAATTAAATTAAATTTTTTATTTATTAATGAATTACATATTTTATATTTACATTATTACAAATTTACAATTACATTTAAATTTTTTTTTACAACAAAGTTAAATTACATTTTTGAAAAAATTACAATATTTTAATTATGCAATGTAGTTTGAGAGTGACTATAAATTTTTTAACCTAATCTTGTTCACAGAGTCGAGCAAGCTCTCAGTCTTTTACACATTAATACTTATATTATATCTTCTTTAAGTTTGTATCTTCGGTCATCAAATACGTTGATACTCATGTTGAAAATCTATTCACAAGCTATTGAAGACATTAGAATTGTTAATAAATCTTTTGCCATTGTTGATAATATTGGAAAAATTATTGATTATTGCCTCTACTAATCTAAAACATCAAATGTATTTAAGTTAGAATGTTGAGTAAATAATAATGATTGATGATTGGTTGAATTAAAAATAATTAATTCTTGTCTAGATACTATAGGATTATAATTGTATGATGATGATTATGTTGGAATATCTTTATCAAATCTTAGATCTTGTAAAAATGCCCAAGAATCTGAAGATGATCCAACATTTGATTCTGGTATTGTGAATATTGGTGGAGGAGAAAGTTCTATTCTTAATCCATATCTTTGTGTGCATAAATAAAAAATTTGATTTAATTGTTCTTTTATTGTATTCACATTTAATCCTAAATCTACATCTAAATCCATTTGTATTCTCTTAATTAATTTAATAGTATATCTTATTTTACACTTAGGATCTAAGCATGCATTCAAAATATATAATGTAGGGATTTCATTCCAATATTTTAAAATTTTTTGTTTCATCCTATTTACTATTGGTTGAAAAAATGCATATGCCTCATATTTATTACATATATCATATAAATGATGCAATGCATAAATAGATGTAGAATAATAAATTCTTAATAATCTAACCGTTGTATCATAAAAAAGTTTTAAAAATTAAACAAAACATTTTACAATTTTAAAATGATCATCATTTAATTGTTGTTGATAATTATCACAATGATGACGATTATACATAGACATTGTTAGAATTTAATATGGTAATACACTTTCTAACATTAAATATAATGAATTATGTCTATGTTGAATATTTAAAGAGAATTTTTTATGCGGTATTTCAAAAGAATTACATGTTTTATGAAATTGTTGTCGTTTTCTTGAACTACTTATAAAACTTACAGTATCCCTAATAATTTTAATATAAATTTTAAGTTTTTTTACAACTGATTGTACAATAATATTAATTATGTGACATACATTTTTGGTGAAATAATTTAAAACCATTTGGTAGACTTATTCTAGTTTTAAACGTTGGTATTGTTGTAGTATTATTAGCTGCATTATCAAAAATTATACTACCTATTTTATTTCTAATACCATATAAATCAAAAATTTCTATAATGCTTGCAAAAATTGTTTCAGTATGTGGATATTGAATTTTTATAAATCCTATTAATCTTTTTTGTAAAATCTAATTTTGATTAATATAATGTGTAGTTACAGCTATATACCCATCATTAATTCTACCTGACAAAATATCTGAAGTGTATGCTATACATGTCATTATTGTACTCATAATATTAATAAGTTTTAATCTAAGCATATTAAATGAATTTATAATATTTGACCTAATAGTATTTCTAGATATATGTTTATATTGTGAATAATATGCTTTACTAATATATTTATCAAAACGTTTATTTCCTCCAAAACTTATTGGTAAATCTTATTCAACAAATAAATTTAGCATGCAAGTCCTTAACCCTTTCAAAATCATAAATCTATGAACTAACACTACCTTCAGGCGTAAAAGAAAGTTGAGTTTGAATAGTTTTATCCTTATTCCTATTTTCACGTCTTAATATGCCTAGCTAAATGACCTGTACCGTTAGACGTTTTGCAAGAAAAGTCGACGTTACAAAGGTTATAGAAGGCTCGCTCCTTTGAAGTGCCGTCGACTATAGCTTTCATCATTATTATGTACTTTGACCAGATGAAAGTTCTCTTCCAAGATTCCCTTGGTGGCATAGTTGAAGTTGAAGCTCTAGTAGTCTTCAGCTTTAGGAAAGTTTTCTTCAAGATATCTGTAGCCTCTAGAACTTTGACATTGATAGTGGGTTATTGTTTGTGATTTATGAAATGTGAATTAAGTGAGAAAATTTGAGAAATTGAGATTTGAGAATTGAGATTTGAGATTGGAGTGGAGGAGATGAGGAGTTGGGTGGAAAAAAAGACCCAACTCCCTCAATTTATAGAGAAAACTTGACACGATAGCTGACTGTTGCACCTGACTGCTTGTTGGGTGGAAGTGAGCTACCCGTTGGCTGTTGGATATGGTAGTTGGCCACCCATTGTGCGGAAGCGAGCTGCTTGTTGCACGAAAGTGGGCCACCTGTTGGCCGTTGGATGCGGCAGCTGGCCACCTGTTGTGCAGAAGCGGGCCGCTCGTTGCGCAGATGCGAGTCTCTTGTTGGCCGTTAGACGTTGCAACTGATCACCCATTGCACGCCAACCCCGAGGACCCGACCGTTGCACTTCGACTTTGGCTATTCCTCTTCTTTTTTTCAGACTTTAGTTCTTTATTTCTTTCGGTCTCCCCTTCTTCTTCTCTCCTCTTCTTCAATTCTTCCCTTCCCCTTTTCGGCTCTTTTTCTCGAGATCCGATGTCGCGACCTAATTGCTGACCCAATGACCTGACGGCTGGCCCAGGCACTTCAACTCTTCCTCTTCTTCTTCAGACTTCAGTTCTTCACTTCTTCTAGTCTTCCCTTCTTCTCTCCTCTTCTTTAGTTATTCCAATCTTTCTTTCCCCTCTTCGGCTCTTCTTCCCTGGACCTGGCGCCAAAACCTGGTTGTCGGCCCAATGACCCAGCAGTCGGCCCAGGCACGGTTCCCCAGCCCGCCCACACACACGACCGGTGCCCCCCCTCCCTCCCGCATGGCCTTCCCCCTTGCCCCCTTTGACAGCCCACCTCGTAGTTTCGTGTTAGGTTGGGTCGTGTTAGAATTCATACTATGCCAACACGATACGAACTACCTGGGAGTCCGACTCAAGTACAACTTACAACATGAAATTTTTTTCATGTCGTGTCGTTGACCGGCACGGTCAAATCGTGTTGGGCCGTGCCAACACGCCCCGATTGACAACTCTAAACACACGTCAAAACCAATCAAAGAAAAAATGAAAGTAATCCCTTGCAAAGCAATCAAAATGAGTTTACCTCGAAGGAGCGAATAATTAATTTTAAGCCTTTGTGCCTTCAAGATCCCTTCTTCCGAAGCACGGAAATTCCTTGAATCGAGTTCGAGATGTGAGCACCAAAGTCGTAAGAAAGAGAGTGAAAAATCGTGAGTGAAAAATTATGTGAAATAATGAAATGATCTCTTATTTATAGATGCAAACTTAAGCTAATAGTCAGTTCAAAATCGTTATAACATTTTTATAACTTACTCGATATTTCAAATGGATTGTTGTATCGAGTCGGTGTTTCGACAAATTCGTTATAACATTTTGTAAAATCGTTATAACAATTTTCATATGTTAAGTATTCAAAATTACGGATTTTCCTGAATTATTTTTATAAGTAAATATTTTTCAAAAACTTGCCTAAGTGTTATTTTAAATTCAAATTTCGTTATGATGATTTTGTAAAATTCCTTAATTTTCAAGATTTTTTCTAATGAAATTATTTTTCAAAATGTTTCCTAAGTTTTGGTACAAAATCAAAAATCATTATAATGTTTTTTGAAATGTTATACTGATTTTCTTGGTCGTTGAAATCACGTGAACTATCATATGAATTGTAAATCGTTATAACGATTTGGAAAATTCGTTATATCGATTTTGACCTGTGATGATTTTAATATGTATGGACTTAGAATCTAAATAAGTGATTTATACTGGTGTCTAAACTTTTTTGAATGTGCTTGTGGCTTATCTTTATTGACTAACACTTTTATCTTTAATTCTTACAATCTTTTCATCGCTTCATCTTCTTTGACTTAATTTCTTCATATCTTTATCTTCTTCATGTCAAGTTATTTAACATTATTAAAACCTATAAAAGGTAAGTTTTCAACACATATACATTGGAATAACAGTAAAAATCTCTAATTACACTAGTCAACAATCACAACAGAAGCATACAACATAAAATGTGGGTTGATAAAAAACTAAAAAGAAAACACAAGATAATGTAGTCACCACATTCTCCTTTGATTGTTGAGAACTTCATCATAGAATCGATTTTGATGCAGCTATGCCTACACAACTTGTCTCCCACACTGTGCACCTTGCTTCTTGCAAATCTACACTCCACAAATGCTTGTGTAAGCCACCCTCTATACAAGACTTGAGCTTCTCTTTGCATAGAAAATGATTGTTCACCATCGACTCACCCAAAAGTTCTCCTTTGGAAACCACCCAACAATTGTCGGAAAGAGGATGGTTGGATATCCCCTCCATACCTTCCTCCCTTCCTTCCTTTTTAAAGTCCCCAAGAGATGCAAGTTGTAACTCCCCTTCACGTTGGTTTTGAAAGGCAACTATTCCCATGCAATATCATCCATACACGTGGTGCCCCTTCACTCCACTTTCATGGGATGCCAAAAATGCCCTTGTAAAGTTTCACTTGAATTTTTCTTCGTTCGTTAAGTGCATGCAACCGTGCAATGTTCGGTGGCAGGTACAGTAGCATCCTGCATGCTTGTAAATCTTGCTACAAAATGAAATATTAATTTGATATATATACATTTCATTTAGAGATGGGGAAATAAAATAGATCATATGAAATAAAAGTTCTATCTTCATGCAGTGTTAATTTTTTCATGAATTACATCATTAAAAACACTTTTTCACAATTACTCCTATAATAATCAAAACATTTAAATATTGCTAAATTTACATAATATGCCTTCATGAAGAACCAATTATACATGAAAATACATATATTAAAATGCACAATTTTACCCCAAAAAAATACCAGACTTAATCATTGAGTGGATATTAACATGCTAATCACTCAGCTTATTTGATCTCAATCACCTCTTTCATTGTCATGAGTTCAATGCACTTATTTACTATGGTGCTTAAACAATGTGTTATTGTCGTTAAGAATTTGTAAATATCTTTTGCCCAATAAATTGGATTGTCATTCTTGTTTTTCAAATTTTGTGGAAAAGTGGAAGATTGGTATCTCATTAACCACTATTAGGACCTCTATAAATTGGTGCTGCAAAGAGGACTATTATATGAGGGACAATGCAGCATAGTCCCATTATTGTTGCATAAGTGATTTTTTTTGAGAACATTATACATTTATTTATGTTGCTGCATAGAGTGCAAGCTGTTTTCATGCTAGAAAATCCCTACAAGTTCCTTTCTATGGATGTAGATGTTGTAACTAAATTCTTATATTAGAAATATCAAATTTTTACTTCTTTTGTTTTAATATAGATCCTGAAATGCAAGAGGAAATAGAACGGATTCTTTCTATTGGCCAATCATCATTTGCTGTTTCTATACCAGTAAGCTATCTGACAAAATAGTTTTGCCGAACAAATTCTTTGTCAAGGGATAATAATATGGTTACATGTTTTGTAGGCTGGAGCACTTGATTTTTGGGAGTCTGCTGTGCTGGCAATCAAAACGGAAGGTTACAGCATCAAATGTAATGAGCCCCGCAATGTTGTTGTTTCGGAGAAATTTACACAACATACAAAGGTATCATTTTTAAGTTTGATCAACTCTAATAGCAAGAATAGTACAAATGCTGCATAAATTCATGCATGAGCCGCTACAATTTCTTTTAGAATAGATAAAACCGTTTTTTCAGGGTGATTTCCTGGTACATAGTTTCTTAATTAATTACACTTAGATGTCCGATTCTAATTATAGATAAGATTCTGGTACATTTTGTTTGTTACTTGCGAAAAAGCAAACACAATATTTAGTTCGTTTGGTCTTTTCATTTGGTTGTGATGCACAAGTGATGCAAGCAACATCCATATGTCTATAAAATGGAGGCCTGAACTTGGTAGATAATTTATTTAGCAAAAATTGCAATGATATCAACTTGTTTGAGGAAATTTACTTGACAAAATGTAGAACAAAAGAATGCTGTTACACTGGTGGAGGAAGAGAAGTGGAGAACATTGTACTTGAAAATGAGGTTGTTACTGCAGTACTTGAACACATTCTTTTGTTCTAAAAAATGAAAGATAAACATTCTTTGCTTAGAAAATTAAAATGTTCTTAAAAAATGGATTTTAATGGTTTCTTTAAAATATTTGTAATTCAAATAAATAAATGTGTTTGCTAGTTGAATAACACATTATAATTCAATCATATTTAACATAATTTAGAAAGGCATACTTTGAATGTGAGTACTTGAATCTATTTATGAACTCAATCTATAAGATATTAGGATCGATAACTTTACTAAAAGGAAGGTGAATACTAAATTTGGATTTATTTTCATATTAAATATGTGTGTATGCAAGTGTTGACGAAGGCATGATGAATATTGCAGTTTTATTTTAGAAATAACAGAAACAAAAAGGTAAATGAGATGTAAGTCGCAAAGGCAACAACATTTACAGTGATTCACTCCAAATTCAAGGTTACGTCTAGTTTGCAAGTCTTCGCACTTAAGTCTTACACTCTTTCTGGTGTTATAGGCTGACACCCCCCCTTTTATAATCTTCCCTTGGTTAAAACTACCATGTCTACCTCTTTACTTCCCGAGTAACTAAGCTGAATTCCAGTTGGGTGGTGCAACCTTCCAGAAGAAATTTTGGATCTCTGAGGGGGACTTGTGGACCTCTGAGGTAGATGTATCAGTTGTCAGGACAGGTGCTGCGGTGCTCTGAACCACATTTATGGATCTTCAAGGTATATGTGCAGACTTACAATACAGAGCTACAGACCTTTGGGAGAAATTGTGGATTTTGGAATGCGACTTGTGGATATTCAAGGGTATTGGTTGTCTGGACAAGTGTTTACAATACAGAGCTACAGACCTTTGGGAGAAATTGTGGATTTTGGAATGCTGACTTGTGGATATTCGAGGGTATTGGTTGTCTGGACAAGTGTTGTGGTGCTTCAGTCTGCATTTATGGACCTCCAAGGCAGATGTGTGGACTTCCAATGTACAGTTGTGGGCCTCAAAACTTGAAGATTTCCATACCAAACAGGCGGACCTTTGGGTGACTGTTCTCCGTCTCTGTTTTGTTATTTTTCATTTTTTGGCTATGTTCTTTGTTTCTGTTTCCATGGGGTGTTGGTATAATTCACTTGATGAGTTGTACCTTTTGTTATTTTGGGCCTTTGCCCCATAAATAGATAAGGGAATTTTGATAAAAGAAACTGATACAACCTACACTCAAAACGAGATATATTTAACTTGGGAAGAACTTGCTAAAGATTTTGATATATTTATATAAGGGGTGTCCTAATCAGTAGTGTCATAGGATTTGATTGGGTCTATTGTAGATGCTGATGCCATCAAGTCACTTGGTACTTTGTCATGCACAAGCAAGTACATCCCATTATCGTGCTTACATTTAAAATCAATCCTCTTCCTCATTTACAAGCCTTGAAAAGTATCATGAAAAGGGAAAAATGTTACTAAGCATTGTAGATCAGTGGTAATGACACTAATGGATAATAAATGAAAGAAGCAAGTATTGAAAAGTTGATTCAATAGACCAATCCAACTTAGTTTTTAAAGCATTCGAGCCTATAGTCCCAATCAAAAATGAAAAGCACCTTGGATTGAATGATTCACCATTCGAGATTGAGGAATCATTTAATCTGAAGAATTTTTTGGCTTGCCAACTATTGGATCAGTCGATCCAAGGAAAAGATCAATTGATCTAGTATTAGGTTCTCTCACAAAACCTTTTCTTTGTTTCCATTGGAGTGATTATCAACTATTGAAATGTCGAATGATTCCCACAAGCTTCTTCATTGAATAATGCTTCCATGGGCTGAAAACCCATTAGGGTTTTCAAACTTTGAGCTGAGATGTGGAAGATGAAGGTGGGAAGAATAGAGGGTGAAGAGCATGTGAGAGGAAAATACAGAAAAAAAAGGAAAAGAAGAAAAGTGAGGAAAGAGAGAGGAAGAAAGAAAGAAAAAGGAAAAAAAAGAGAAGAAAAAGTGAAAATACATAAAAATTATGTTTAAAAAATATTTTATGCATGATAGTTACCTATAAAATTTATCTAAGTGTTTTTATATGTTTATCATATCTTGTTTTATCTTATTCTTGACTTATAAGTTGAAATTTTGGATTTTTTTTTACCATTTCTATGTAAGTATTGTGTTTGCACCAATGCAATTTTTGATGCTCAATACATTTCTTTCTTTTGGAGAACCAATCCTCGTTACGATATTGATATTTAAAAACCTTGCTAGGAAGTTAGGCACATGCAATTTTTGATGCTCAATACATTTCCTTTTTTTGGAGAATTGATCCTTGATACGATATCGATAGTTAAAAACCTTGCTAGGAAGTTAGGCACATATAGAACATAATTCAGTCTAATCTAGGAAGAGGTTTGAATATTCCTTGGTCCAAATACAAGAAATGATCCACCACTAGCAATAGTGGCAGTAAATATATTAGAAGTGGGGAACAATCTATCTGTAGAGGTTGGTAAGGAAGCACTTGAATCTCGTCCAATAATTATCTGTAGAGGTTGGTAAAGTGACATTAGTGGTAGTACTTGATGTGGAAGCATGGGCTCTTATAGTAGCAAAATCAACCACTTATGTTTGAAGTCAATCATACTCTTTTTGAGGGATGGTAACCATGGTGGGAGTTTGTGAAATTGGATTTCTTTGAATGATGGCTTGGTAGCAACCATTGATTATCATGGTTTTCCAAACTTGTCTCAGCATTTCTCGGAGTGATGACCTATTTTTCCATAGTGCTAACAATGGGTTGATTGGTCTCTTATGATCATCACTTTCACGGCCACGACCATGAGAAAAAGAGGCAACCATGGTAGACTGATCCATAAAGGAGTATTGAGTCATTGTTGAGAGCTGCATGACCTTCACAAATGTCTCCTTAAGGTATGGAATCTGATCAACTCATAGTCATGGATATGAGAGGAAAATTTAGGGTTTAAACCTAGGAACTACTAATTCTTCCTTGTATCAATGTATGGTGGAAATATCAGCAACTGAGGGCTGATATTACATCTAATTCATCTATCAGTCCACAGTGTGTTGTAGTAATCTCGTGCTATTTGATCTCCCTACTTCAATGGAAAAGTTTCTCATATCCTTGAAAGGTTTTGGTGATGTTCATTTCAACTCCATGGGCCTTTCACATGGATGTCCAAATTTTCTTTACCAAACACATCATTGTAACTCCACATGCAACAAACGGTTCCATATTATTAAGCTTACATCCACAAAATGATAGTAGCATCATGAACCAACCATTGTGTAATTGGGGTCTTTGACATCAGGTGGATCACTGGAATGATAATGTAACTTCCTATAAGCAGCAACTATGTTCTTAAAGCTTTGCACCTAAAACGTGCAATTTTTCCATCCAAGTTCTCAAAGATTAGTACAAAACTTTTGATCAATGGTTCAAGGTTAGCCATAATTGCAGATCCACAAATGACCATCACAAATAGGAACTGCTGTTGCTGTAAATCCACCAAAACACACTGCTGGCCTCACAGTCGACAGATGGCCAGGCAGCACAACCTGCTGGCTGCAAGTACTCATGTTGGAGGCACAAATGTGTGGAACAGATCCCATGTGCACAGACGGAAGGATCTTGGGCAGATGAGCAATCTGTTCTATGTTGTTGGTAAGCCAAGATGTAGACATCTGCGAGCAAATTGCCATATCATGAAATTTAATATTTGAAGGATCTTGAGTGATATGTTGAATTTTCTTATGCACTAGAGTATAACGTGGAATGATTTGGCTAGACTCAGAGAAGACAATTTTTCCATTTAATTTGGAAGTGCTAATGTGATTACAAACTGATGTGTTGGATGCCAGAGGAATAGGAGGCCATACTTCAAGAGGAAAATACTAATCCATTCATAAAGTAGTATGTCTGCTGGCAATGAGATAAAATCACCAAATAACAGGCAGGTAGGCAGGGATAATATTCTCGCATGCAGTTTTTAGAGGGTTTTCCCTTGAATCATAAACAGTAGATGGGGAAAACCCTGACTTCGCAGGCAACAGTAGGAAGTCCTAGTAGGGCAGGTTTTTTGCATCTGGGGCTTCTCCTGGTTGCTGACAGAAGTACAAGGGTTGGTGGCAGTTGGCACTTTAGGCCTGTCACTGTTGGTGGCTGGCATTGGGCATCTGCTCAGCAGTAACTCAGTAAATGCAGGCTTAAAGGCCCTGTCGTGGTGGTAAAAGGCCCGGAGGGTCTATCTGGAAGGGAAATGAGTAGTAGTGTTTTATGTGGGAAAGGACCTGCTGTAGGTGTGGGAAGTGGCTATTTTGTGGTATGTGGATTATGGTGGGTTAGGGTTAAAACTTGCTTCTGTACCATGTAAAAGAGAGAATGAAATTATGCTATTGATAAACAATGGATTACGTGAATATTGGGAGAGACTGGATACTTCAATATATGGATATCAATGTACCCATTTATACATCTTATGGTATGGTTTGTATAAAATGTTGGTTTTTAGGTTGAATTCTATTTGCAACCATTTCTTGTCACTCTACTTTTTTTTTCTCTTGTTCTCACATTTTTGTGTATTTTTACTTATGCAGATCACAATACCCCCTGGACAACGAACAGAATTTTCAATTCAAGGTGTTGGTGGAGTTGAATATCTGTTACGAGCTCCAAATAGTAGCGTGTAGGGATGAGCACCTTTGTTTTCTGCTTTCTGTCTGTTGTGTTTGCCATTGTAATATTTTAGATGACATGTTTAGGGATAGGGGCAATCTTGTGTATCTGTATTTTCCAATGACACTTGATCATTTGTTTATTTTCTTCAACATTGATCTTTTTTTACTGTTTTATTTCTTTACTGCATGGCGCATGTGGAAAGGACTGGAAAAATTCAGGTTCTTATTTTATGTGTTTCCTATGCAGGTTACGTGACACCATTGTACTCACCTTGAGATTGTTCAAAGCAAGGGTATGTGTGCAAACTTATTTACTCTTAGAAATATGTGATTTAAATTTACTTTATGTCTTTGATGATTTAAATTTATAATCATGTAATCTTATTTAATTTTTTAATTTTAAAATCTCTTTAATGTTTTAGCAACTATATTACATTATCTGGAACATTTTTTTGTATATGTTTAGCATTTTCCCTTCAATGATTGATACATGTGCCACTTCATGCTACTTTATGACGTCATATTCTTTCAAAAAAAGGTAGTGAGTGGATCTTTTCAATAAGAATCCATACTTCCTTAAGAAACTATGACATTTGGTTTATGTAGAAAGTTGCTACAAACAAGATTTCAAATATTGATATCATATCAAGGATCTATCTCCTAAAAACAGAAAATGTATCGAGGATTGAATATCATATCAGTGGAAACATAATAATTTTATAGAGATAGAAAAAAAACTATAAATTTCAACGTGAAACTCACAGATGAGATAAAATAAGTTATGATAAGCATATATAAACACCTAAAAATTTTTCTAGACAATTATCATACATAAAATGTCAATTACATAAGGATATAATAGTCATATGTATCAAATAATTGAAAAAACTCATAATAAGAAAGGTTTTAAAATCAAAGTTACATTTCGATACATATCAGATTACATTTCAATAGAATCCAAGTTATACTTCTTATGTGGAACATAAATTTATAAGATTATGCATAATACAAGAGAATTCCCATAATCTTTATAATTAAAAAATTTATTGATAATAAGATTTTAGTGTAAATTATAAATTTTTATTCCTATAGTGTAATTAATATCCTTTTAAAAACATCTCAAAATAGAAAATAAAGTTAATATGAAGAAAACTCTCTACACTCATTATATTTAATTTTAAATTACATGCCTACATTTCAACATGTTCCAAAATGATAGTGACACATGCTAGGGCTCTTCTGCCTTTATGCTACAAAACCTTTATTTTAAGGTTTAACTTAAACCTTGAAGTGGCAAACCCTCTTCAACTAAGCAAATCATACATCCACAATATTAAATTGATGAAGTATGTATTAGGGTTTTTAAGTGTATATGTGGGTTTAGTCCCACATTGGTTAGAGTCTAATATGAGTTTTGTAGCCACTATAAGTGGAGGTCCTATGTTATTTTAGTAGTACAACTCCTTTTTTCTTATTCTTAAGAATTTTAACATGGTATTAGAGCATAGATTTTAAGAGTCTAATATTGAGAAAACTTAGATGGGGAGGAGGAACTGTAGCCGTTACCTCTTCCTAACCATGGAAATGGGCTTTTCCCTCTTATTTTTTCTCCTCAGCCTATGACTGTTGGGCGACTTCTCTGCCCATGAACAATCGGGTCTCTATTCCTCCATTTGATACTCTTCTTCCACTACGTCGACTTCTATGGGCGACTCTTCCTCCGTACATCCACAGGCAAGGCAACTTCTTCTGCACTTTCACCCAATAAGAGGTGATTCTTTTGTTTGCATTGCCTCCATCATTGCTCGTGTTTCGTTCTCTCTAGCACTTTTGCCATGCACTGTACACCAAACGAAGCTCTTTATTATTGCCTCTCATGTAGCCACTATCTTCACTGATGTGACTTACATGGGCAACTATCTTCACCAACATGCCTTACACAAGCAACCATCTTCATTGATGCACCTTATACGGGCAACTATCCTCACTGGCATGCTTACATAGGTGACTCCCTCTGTCGACTCACTTTATGTGGGCGAGGACTCTCTCTGTGCTGCAACACTTGCTAAGCAACCCTCCTTTGGCTATTTTCTGGTGTTTGTAGGCGGCCCTCCTCCCAAATCTGGCAATTCTCCCCTTGGTCTTTGATCCTTGTTCGTCAAACCTATTAGGGTTGTGAACAGCGGCATGAAAAGGGTGGGAAGACGAACAATTGAAGAAGAAGGGAAGAAAAGAAGATTTACATGCGATGAGCATGTGTAAAAACAATGTCTTTATGCTTTAAGTATGTTGTTTTATGTCTTTTAAACTTATAACAAGTTGAATGCTCCAACTTGAGAGTGTTGATGTATCAAAGTTTTTTAGTGTATGTGTGGGTTTAGTCCTACATTGTTTAGAGTCCTTTTATATGAGTTGTGTAGCCACTATAAGTAGAGTCCTTATATTATCTTAGAAATACGACTCCTTTTCTCTTATTATTAACTTGCATTTCCAAAGAAGAAACAAAGCTAAATTACAACATTCAACAAAAGTGGCAAACCTGTTGTCTTCCAAAATACTCTGAACTATTAGGATCAAAAGCAAACCCATCTTCTTTGCCAATCTCCTCAAATCCCACAATTTCCTTTGCAAACCCACAATGATCTCCAACCCTCTCCCTAGATGTTTCTACCTCCTCCCTACTTGATAGCAACACCTACTTCCTCTTCCTCTCGCCCACCAAATGCATGCCCACCTCAACGTCCCCCCTCCTGAAGGATATTGGCACAAGTTGGAACACCTGTTGCACGATCTCATTCAACAGAACCCAGAACTTGATGCTCACCTACCTGAACTGATTCTCAATGCCAAAGATCACCGAAAAACCACTCTTGGAGCTGCCAACAATGGTGGACAAATGGTCAGCTCTTGGAGGAGGGGAACTCAAGGTGGATGAGGTGGTGCTTGGTAATTGAGGGACCAGGAGCTTAACTTTTTATTTTTTTAGAAATGTACCCACTATATTATTTATCAAGTCGGGGCTGTCTGCAACAAAAAGCGAGTACAAAAGGAGGGGAGTCCAACCTCCCAAAGCAAACAAGAAAGGCTAGGCCCAAAAACAAGGAGGGGAGTCCAACCTCCCAAAGCAAACAAGAAAGACTAGGCCCAAAAATAAGGAGGGGAGTCCAACCTCCCAAAGAACAAGTGGGCCAATCCCAAGATCAAAGAAAGGAGACCAACTTCCCAAAGAAAGACAAATGGGCGAAGCCTGAGTTCAGTAAGTGACAAGGCGGACAAAACTAGATCCTAAACAAAAAGCAGACAGCCTAGCAAAAAGACACGACTTTGTGCCAGGAGCTTAACTTATTTTGATTATGGCCCTCCCAGCCCAATGTGGCTCTTCTTTGAATATGATCTATTGGTATTGATATTAAGGTAATTGGGTTCCAGGCACTTTTAGTTAACCCATGTTTAGGTCCTGTTTCTCAAAGGAATACCCGTGATTCCAATCTATTCTAGTGACCATTGTTCGAATTTTCTATTACTGGTTAGGCTGTTTGCATTTCCAATAAAGTTCTGTATGGCCCATTCTACTTTCCTTTTGATGTTGCCAAATGATCCTCTTTTGTTCTCATATTTCATTGTGCATTTTTCTTTCCATATCTGCTAGAGCATGTTGGTTTAGGCAACACTTTTAAAGGAGTAAACATAGTTGCCCTTTTTCCTTGCCTGATAGGATCTGTAGAACTAATTGTTTTTAGGTTTCTCTGCTTTTCACCTCCATGACAAACATTTTAGCATACCAATTTATGCAACAAGTGATCTATTCTCCCATATAGAATATGTGCTTCCTGGATTGAATATTCCGAAGTATTTTACTGCAGCTATAACATTATGTTATTTGAATACCTTTTCATTGGGCATTCACTTCTGTAAGCAAATGCATGAATTTCCATAGATGTTTGTGGGCAGGTGCTGGTTTCTTATAACTTTAAACCTAGTTTCCACCTCTCGTTTACTGTGAGAAGTCTCTCAAGTCAACTTCACTGTGACCTCCCATTCCTAGCCCACAGCCAAATGAAGAGTTCTGATTATTCACTTGCTCTAGTGTGTAAAGCCTCTGTTAAGTTGTTGGCGCATTAAAAATATGGACTTGTGACTGTGATTGGGCCCTGGTAAGGCAATCACAGCCATGCAAGAGCCAAAGCCTAGTGGTGAAGGCGGTGGCCCTTGTCCTGCCTAACCTCAAGGGCAAGCTGAACAAGATGATTCTGAAGGAACATAACTAGTTGAAGTAAGTATTGTGGGAAGAATGTGGGTGCAAGGTAGTGTTGCTAGGTGAACTGCTGCCTAAGGTGACCTGAGAAGATTCTCAATCACAATCGCATCTCTATGCTGTGAAATCAAGCTGAAAATA
Source organism: Amphibolis antarctica (assembly GCA_024699675.1). Classification (NCBI taxonomy): domain Eukaryota; kingdom Viridiplantae; phylum Streptophyta; class Magnoliopsida; order Alismatales; family Cymodoceaceae; genus Amphibolis; species Amphibolis antarctica. The sequence goes on along the minus strand of JAMKPZ010000493.1, from coordinate 62,178 downwards.
ATGAAGCCCTCAAGGAAACACTCACTCCAGTGGATACAGAACTGATTATGGTTATTGGCTATTGTAACCCACAATCAACCTGCTTGATGCAACCACCCCAAGGGGTGTTCAAGTGGTACAAAGACTGATGAATGGTAGTGACGACTCTGAAGTTGGAAACGTCCTTAAGAGAAGTGGGGTTTTGACAACCATGAAAGTGGACTTATACATATGGTTAGCCCAAGGCTTTAATCTGGTTGTAGTCAAAAGGAGATGACTGTGGCACCGTCAACTTTGACTGTTAGGAGAGTTAAACACACCGTTGCCTTTTACCAAAGGCTTTCATCCTGATTTACTTTGATTGGCAATTTTGGTGTAAATCTTATACATCACTCACCAAATTTTCATGCAACTTTCTCATTATATTTTTCTTCACGAAATTTTCTTTTTCTCATTGTATTTCTTTATGACTTTTGCCAATGTTTCTGATTTGATCTTCCCATCTAGGATTTTTCTGTTTCCTTCTTTAATAGCTTCACATAGTAAGTGTAATATAATTTCATCATTTTATACTCCAGCTAGAGTAACTTTTTCCAGTACTCTTCTTTTTTCCGGAAAGGGTCATGCTAATGATAAATAAACGGAACCTGACAAACATAATAACAATTACATGCTAATAAAATTATATTAACAAACAAATTTGTCAAACAAGTTTGTCATTTCCGAGCTGGCTATTTGCCAAGTGTTCATTTCAGTCATTGTATTATTTCTATTGCATATGGTTTTTTAATGTGGATGATTAAGTTTTAAATTAAACTTTACCGGTTGCAATCATAAGCTTCAAATGTAAATCTTATACCTGAAGATGCATCAAGCATATCGTATTTTACCAAGGAGGACCACAATCATATACAAATCAGAGTTCAGCTACTAAAGTGTAGGTCTATCTGTTTTGATCCGTGCCTTCAACAGCATCCGTGCACATGGTAGGGTGGGGGTGGAGCAGGAAAGACGAAGGGGAAATTAATTATGCAAGGCATTAGCATTTCCCATTCAATGTGATCAGTGGATGATGCATGGACCCTTTTGTCACTGAAATGGCATGCAAAGAAAAAGGGTCTTGTACTGATATTTTGCTTCATGTTGCAAGGAATGATAACTGCAAGTGGGTTCAAAAAACAGAGTTATATTTTAAAGCCATGTGCCAACGATAAATATTTATGTTTCAAATTTATTGAAACATGTTTGGACTGGGAATGGATGAAACCCTAAACCCCAGATTGAAGCTATCATAAACCCTAACCATATTTTGGGAAAAAGGTGAAGGAAAAGCCAACATTGCATAATATAACACAAAAATCATAAAACCTTACCACTGAAGTTGTACTGACAGAGATCTTCAGAGATGCAATGAGTGGATTAAGGTAGATTGTGCGATGGGGGTTGGAAAGAGCGAGCATTAGGGTTTCCATGCACCCAGGCTGCCGATGTTGGACATCGTCCAAACAATGTACGGCATATTGTTGTGTTGTGTCACCATCCTGGGAATTGTGTTTAAGAGATCCTTCTTTGATGTTATAGTCTTTTAACATGAGCAAGTTTTGAAAGTATGTTCTTCCCTGGCATATGGCAATCCTGGAGCAGAAGCATGCATTTTTGGGTGCTTGCTTTTTTTTCTTTTTTCCCCTAGGTTCCCAGAGGCATGTATCCTGAATTTTGTGGTTTGTTTGTGAAACTTATAGTAAGGAAATACACTTCTGCAGCTTCATGTAATACTTTGAGATGGAATTAGATACAATCAAAAGTTCACAATTTCGTACATCTAACTAATATCATACTTTACCAAGCACTTAAGCATAGCTGTTGTTTCAGGCGGTGGAGAAGAAAAGAGGCAGAAGAAAAGTCCTCTTCTTCAAGTAGGAGGCAACAGGCGTGTTTGATATTAACCTCTATTCACCTTAAGGATTTTATTAGGATTGCACACGGCTTATAAATTTAGTCATGTATATATATCGTTCGAATTTTACGTTGCTTTATTCATATGTTACTGTACATGGCACAAACATTTCATCGTTTTAATGCAATAAACCTTTTTATGTTCCCCACTTATTTTTTATTCGAGTGGTTTTATAGCTTCCACCTTGGAGCTTAGTACTTTTCTTAGTATTTGAACTTTGCCAAAAGGTCTTTTGCGGTTTTTGCAAGTAAAACTTCGATTTCGTTCTTTTTTTCTACTTTCAATTTTTAGATGTATTTTCAATTTTACGATGACATTTACATTCTTTAATTCATTTCTTTTATTATCAAAATTATTCTTATCCTTTCTTTTATTTCAAAATCGTTATTAGAAATGTTATTAGAGTTAGAACTAGAGTTGGAGTTAGTATCATAAATGTTATTAGAGTTATATAATAAATTGTGACGTAAGAGTTTATATATGAGAATTTGTATAATAAAAATGTGTATAAAACTGAAACTTTTTATTTCCAAAAAAGCTTAAATATAAACCTCTTCTGTTATATTGTGATTGCTTTCTCCAGCAGTGCAACATGGACCATATCAGAGAACACGTTAGCTTCGTTGAATATATCTTCTGCCACTTCAAAAGCTATCCAGTGCCCCTTAATGTCGTCGCCTTCGTTACCATCGTCTTCTACGAATTATGTTTTATAAATCTAATAATTATGTCATATTTATCGTGTTAATCATAAATTCTTTGTTTGTTATTACAAAAAAAGAAATTTTCCATGGTTTCTATGCTGTGGCATATATCAGTAACATGAAATGACGCTGACATCTCACCCCAGGGATTAAAAGATGGTTGAAGTCACGACGTCGTCTCTCTTCTCTCGGTCGTATTTTCAAATTGTTGCTTGCTTTTTCATCACCATTCATTCTCTTTAAGGTAATCTATGGAACACTTGATCAATCAATTAATTATTCTTAAATCACTTAAATGAACCACTTAATTAGCTTTTCAAATATTTAATTTAATATTTTAAATAAACCTTAAAATCTTCCATTTGATCTGTTAATCACCAAATATAATTCTTAATATCTTTAATTAAGTCACTTAATTTAGTCATTAATTAATTACCTTTAATCAATCACTTAATCTAAGCCTTTAATTGATTTGTGATTTCTTAGATAAATCATTAATTAATCACTTAACTCAAAACTCCTAATTAATCAATTAATTTGAATCTTTAATTGCTTAATTTAAATCCTTAATTAATTAATTAATTATGATGTACTAAGAATGTTTTTAAATTTGAATTCATAATATATTTGGTATGTTTTAAATTGATTTAATAATTTGTGATTTAATTAATATAATTATGGTAATAGAAAGTTTTTGAAATAAATTAGACGTAACTTTCGATGGTATAGTGATTGGACATCTCCCATCAATCCACCATCACGTACACCAAGATGGTATCAGAAGTGCAAGACGTGTGTTGATCAGTTGATAGGCAGACAGACATTATCGTCGTTAGTCATTAAAGAAGACATAGATGACAACAATCAATTGTCGACCGCAAGGTGAAGACTCAGTGACGTTTACAAACCCCTCTTCGGTGTACATGATCAACCGTACACCGAAAGGCGAAGACCTAGCGGTGTTCACAAATATTTCTCTAGTGTGCATAGTGAGGAACCGATCAAAGACACAGCACCACCATCAATAGTGCCACCGATCAGAATCAATGTGATGAGACCCTTACTTAAAATCACTCATCACATAGCAAACCAAGGAGAATGGCACTTCAAACAAAAAGTATATTTGGTTTTGTGAATGGGGTCCATCATCATTCCTGATCCTATTAAAAAACCTTATAGTATAATATGCTTGGATGGGTTGTAATGATTTAGTCTTAGGCTGGCTTTCGAATTCCATGCAACTAGAAATTGCTGAGAGTGTTATTTATCACTACAATGCTAGAGAACTTTAGTTGGATTTGGAGGAGAATTTTCCCAATCCAATTAACAGGCATTGAATCTAGAATGAGAGATTTTATAATGAACTTTATGGCATGATAGGAGATCATGGGTGCACTTGTGGTGCTCACACCTCTTATTAAAGAGAAAGAGAAGAAAGGAAGCTGTCTATTTTTGATGGGATTGAATGAAGAATATAGCAATATATGTGGCCAAATTTTGGCCACTAGCCCCTCTTTGTCTGTTGGAAGAGAATATGCACTGGTTTTTCAAGAAGAAACATAGAGAAATATCATCATTGGTGGAAAACAGATGGAGGCCATAGCTCTTACTCTCAACAGCTCCAACAATAATTCGAGCAAAGAGAAGAGGAACTTCAATGGTGAGAAAATTACTTGTAGCAACTGCAAAAAACTACGACACAGTGTTAATAAGTATTACTTTTCCTACTAGTACCTCTTGTATGCTCAAACCCTTTAAACCTAGTAACCCCTTGAGAGATCCTTAGAGTGAATTAGCCTTATAGGGCCACCCTAAATTGGTGAAAGAGGACATACTTAGAACAAGTGCATATGCAAGCTAGATTGAACCTATTAGCTTTTTCTATCTTAAATTTCTCACTCTAGATCCACACTTATTAATCACCTACCTAAAGTCGTCATCAAACACCATCATTGTCCCAATCTCCAATAGCTGTACTAAAATTATCCTTGTCGAAGAATCCTTTCACTCTTTGGATCCCAACAAGGGAAAAGGGAAGCACTCCAGACTTGTTAACTCATCAATCCCCATTCCCTAAAATCAACTCAAGCAAAAATATTTATAACCCCAAGCCTAGCAACACCACACCACTAAGTTATGTATCTTACAACAATAGTCTTGCTAACTACGTATAATCCTTGCAGCCATCTACTCCAACCTAAGCAATCCTAATAACATTGATTTCATTGAGGGGTTGTGTTTGATATTAACTCTACTCCCTTGCTGAACTCTTAATTGTCATCCTCCTGGAAGTTTGGACTTTACTAAGGTTTCCTGAAGTCTATATATCTACTTCCCAATCAATTTCCTAGGTGGTTTATGGTTGTAAATTTCCTTGATCACTTGGACCTACTATCAACTGATACTGTCTTCAGAGAAGCCACCTTGAACCTAATTGAATGTAGAGCTATCTTGGTTGAGCATGAGATGAGTCATTGGCATGCCACTCAAACAAGTTGTGGGTAACCAAGCCCCCTCATCTTGTACTTGCCTTGACAGGCCCAATGTGATACCTTGGTTCTACTTACAAATTCACTATTTTACCTAATAATTTGAGTGCCTTCTTTTGTATAACATCACATCTTATTATACATCATTAAAATTAAAATATTAATTTACCAAATAACATAACTACGTACAAAATTTACCTTTTATTTCAACTTCAATTACAATTCATTTACATTCATTTTAAAAATACGATTTTTACCATCTCAACAAAACAAATTCAACATAAAAAAAAAAACTTCCATGACAAAAATCCCTCCTTCAACTGCGTTCTCCATTGCGCCTGCACGAATCTCCGAAACCTTCTCGCTGCTCACACCCTCGCCGCTCGCCCTCTCGCCACTCACCCCCTCGCTCTCTCGCCACTCGCCCCCTCGCTCTCTCGCTGCTCGCACCCTCACCGCTCGTCGCTCGCCCCCTCGCCCTCTCGCCGCTTGCACCCTCGCTGCTCGCCCCCTCACCCTCGCTGCTCGCCCCCTCACCCTCTCGCCGCTCGCGACCTCGCCCTCTCGCCATTCGCCCCCTCGCCCGCCACCCCTGTCAACCCCGATCGCTAACCATCGTGGCCGGAGAAGAAAGGGTCGCAGAAAGGAAAAAAAAAAAAAAAAAAAACCTAGAATAAGAAAGAAAATAATAAAATATAAATAGAGAAAATAAAAAAGGAAGAAAATAAAAAATAGAAACGGAAGATAATGATGAGAGGATAAAAATAAAAAATAATAATAATAGTTTTTTATTTTTTAGTAATATTTTTTGATGTCATGATTTTTTGACTTATATTTGTTTTAAAGTTACATATACAAGATAATTGTACTTTACTACATTTTGTATGTTTTTATAAACTTATTTGTTTGTAATATTATATTTTTGAAGTTTGTAATTGTGATAATATTTTTTTTAATGAAGTATACAAGTTTTGTTTATATTTTCAGGTAAAGTTTTCAATTGTAGTAGTAGTAAATTTTATATTGCAATATATGATTTATATGATTTTAACATTACATATTTATTTAGTAATTTTTCCTTGTATAATTGAATGTGATTTTGTTACGTTTGAGTTATATCATTACTAATTTAAATAAACATAATTCAATTTTAAAAAAAATCTAAACTTAGCAAAAAACTACTACAATATAAACAAATAGAATTAACTTCAATAAAAATTCAATTTTAACAAAAATTTATTACAGTATAACTTTAAACTTCAACTTCAATCAAAAAAGGGTAAGCAAATGCTACCTAAGAATAGACAAGTAATTTTAAAGATGAACAGTAAAGCTACTATTGAAGGGAAGATCATCTAAGAGTGGTAAAATCAAAAAGAACGAAAAAGCAAAAATAAAAAGAAAGCGAAAACAAAAGAGAGAACATTCAAGCCTACAGTTGTCCAATAGAAGAAAGTAATAGGGATTACAATCATCTATATATAATTTTTTTCCTAATTTATCGTATAATTAAACTACACAGTGACCTCATTCTCTTCATTTTTTCTATCCCATCATTAGAAGTGAGTAATTGAAGTCAACCATCTGCAACGCGCAAGATTGTTGTTATAGATATAGGTTTTTTCAAATCTTAATTTAAGACTCCATGAGAAGGTCGTACCTCCAAAAAAATAAATGGTTCAACTAAATTTGAGCCTGCAAAAATCTAATTTATTTTCACCATATCATAAATTATCATCCTGTAATGATTTTAGCATCTTTTTAATCAAGTATGAATTAGCGAGTCATAAAGCAATGGACAGTTACAATTCGTGTAAGGAAATAATGATGCGATTACAAGGTAATTTAAATTTAAACAATTTTTAGATGAAAATAAAATGGCAACGAAAAAATAATTGGAAATGACATTTTATGATATGCATGCAGTTCCCAAGTATTCGATTGCTTTTATAGAAAACATACTACAATAGAAGATTAGAAGTAATACCGTAAAACCTAACATTATTAGGTAAGTTAAACTCACCATATCCGAGTCATAATGTCGGCAACATGCGTACGTTAAACACGCAATAAAGAAAAACCATTGTGCCTCTGAAAATTTTGGTTTTCTAATACAATGTGCGTATTCAATTTCAACGTGTTGTTTGCAATCATCCATTGGATACCACCACTCACCATTGCAATCCTATCATTAAATGACCCAACAGATGTTTCCTGCCGATTTATTTGCATCTAAAAAGAGATTCACGATATACCTCACTTTTACAGACGTTTCTTTAGGTACAAAGAATTAAAAGTGCGCATCTGATATGTCAAGAAGTATTTATTTTCTTCAAGAAAAAAAATAACAACTCCATATTATATTTTTCAGGTGCAAATAAAAGAATACAAGTCAGTAAATACATGAACACTGTGACGGTGACAACTCCCATTGCTGACAAAGTAAATAGCACGCCAAATGTCTAAATACTACAGGCTTCCTAAGGGATGCAAATTCCTCAATCATATACAACCTGCACTGCCAATCTCAGATTTCCAGCCGAAAAACTAAAATGAATTTAAATAAAAATGAAACACAAACACTTAATCTCACTATGTAAAATAAAACAACCACCTCTTGAAAAACACTAAACAAACCTTTCATCTGACGTCTATGGGAGCTAAACTGGTACCGTGAATTCCAGAGGTCATGGGCAACACAGCAAAAGTTCTAGCAAAACCCATTGGAATAAACTTTAGTTGTGTAAGAGAAAAAATCGAGGTGCGACCAAGCTATCCCACACCTAATGGAGAAAATTGGCGGGTTGAATACGCCACCATATCAAATGCATAACCAAGTACCAGATACGTTGCAAATCCCCAGGTGCACTTGTCAAAAAACCTACTAATCTTGGCCCAGTACGACTATGACATGGTAAATTCCATTTGTTGATTTCAAATCCACTGCATAACTCATTAAGAAGCTGATTTCTCGAGCTTTTCTTTCTCTATTTCCATTCTTCTTACCTCAGCATGTTGAGCTATACCACTAGCAAGTGACTGATGATGGAAGTCCATTGTTTGCATCAGACACTGGAACCTAGAAGGGTCTGATGCTTGTGCAACTGAATAAGGCAAATGCATGTGCGAAAATATGTTAATAGGCAAAGAATTATTGGCATCATATAACCACGCTTGAATGAGTGAAATATAAACTTTACCGTTCATGGTGTCAACAAAGAAAATAAAAGGATCAACTTCAACGATAGGAGATTGTAACTCTTCATCATCACTGTAGTCATCATCTGAGTCATCATCATCCGCTCGGAAAGCCCTTGCCTGCAATTGAAAGGGCAATAGTTAGAAGATAGCAAAGTGATGGATTAGTAATATAAAAGGTCTGGGAAGAAATAAATTACACGGAAGTGTACATGCTTGAGCTTGACAAAATAAATTACTAATTGCATGAGAACATTTATTGAGTTTTGCATTGCTTTTTCATTCAACAAATAAACATGCACTAAAGACAAGTTTTGGTGTAAATACACAGGACAGAATATGTCATTACTCAATATTCAAACTGAAAATAAAAGCCAGTAAACCACATTCAACAATATATCCATTTTTGAATGGAATTTCAATCTCAAACCAACCCACTTTAGATCAATTGAATCAGCCTGTAGTTAAACAATAAGTTCAGTCAAATTTCAATAAAATCATGGTTCATCTAGATGAAAACCAATGGTCAAGCAACAAAAACCATTGTGATAACTTTAAGTGTTTTGACGGTTGGACAACTGGTTTATGGCTTCTTTGATACAAGAGATTTAACAGTTAGTGCCACAGGTCAGAATCCAGTTATAATATGGATATGGTAACAGGTTTTCTGGGTGTAAACATGAATTAACAAGGCAAGTATGGTTACACAAAAATGTATGATCAAGACAAGAAGCAAGCAGATTGTAACTCTAAATCTTGTAACTAGTGCACCTCGTGTGGTAAATGGATTTCTATAGATGATGAATTTGAATATAAATATGAACTAGACAAGTGTAAAGGTTAGTTTGGAAAGGGAATGACTTGGTGAAAAGCACATTTAGCTTCTCAATTCAAAAGATCCAAGAAGCTTCATTCTTGGAAGCTCAAAAACGACTTCTGAGAAGCTGAAGCTTGAAAATCTTGATTAGTAGTAAGTTTCAGATAATAGTTGTTATCAAAACAGTCTCAAACTAAAAAGAATCCAAATGGGGCACAATTAGTATGCTTCATCCTTGACCTTCAATTGGAACTAAAAGCTGTAGTCCAAAAAGAAAATAAAAGATAGCATCTTCATGATTTTTCACCATTTATAGCAAATGTCTGATTTGGATCCTCGGATGAGTATCCTATATTCACAAACCTGTGCTGCTAACTTTTGAAGTTTGAGACTACTAGCTTCATCTCCATCTTCAATATCAACTCCCATTTCATCCTCATCATCATCATCATCATCATCATCATCATCATCATCATCTTCTTCTTCTTCATCTTGAAATCCATCCATATCATCATCATTGCCCTCCTCTTCTTTGCTTGCTTCTGTTCAAATAAAAAAACAAAAAATAGCACTTGTGAAGAGACATTTCAAATCATTAGCATATTGACAATGAGAGGTGATTCATCTAGTAATATGAACATATTCGTGGGAAATATTGCAGGGTGTTGGCAACATCTATAAACGATATGAGCAGAAAAAATGGACATGAAATGGCTTTTGTTATGCAAGAAAATGTAAAAAGAAGAAAGCATCACTCATATTCGAAGGTTATAATGAATGCCACTGTAACTTGCAAGAAAATGGATGACTATCATTCTTGTTTGCACGGTAGTGTTGCTACTTTTAGTAGTATCTATCTATGCAAGCCTCTTAGTGTGCACAAATATTCATATGTTGATTGAATCTAATGATATCAACTTCTTAATTTGTGTAAATATTCGTATGTTTACTAAGTCTAATGATGTTAAAAATATATCAATCTATTAAAAGTGTAGTCAACTAGAATTTGACTTTCTTAATTGCATAGTAGTGATGCTACTTCTAGAAGTATCTATCTATTATGTATCTCCTTATTTAGTAATGTTATGAATTATTCAAATATGAGTTTGTCAAGAAGAAAGGATTGATTTGATTCAAATATACAAGATATATACAAGACATAAATGGGTAAACAGAACCCAAGTTATTTAGGTCCATCTATCCAACATTCCCTCTCAAACTGGAAGGTAGAAATCAAACATTTTTAGCTTGTTACAAAAGTGATTGAATACTCCAATACTAAGACTGAAGATATCTGTAATCTAGTTAGATGACTTAATGTAAGAAGTGCATATAAGTCCACGTTCAACCAGCTCATAGACATAGTGGCAATCAATCTTAATTGCTTAGTCCTTTCATGAAAGATGTCATTGCTATTAATGTAGATTGTCATTTGATTATCACAGTGCATAACCATAAAAGTAACCATTTGAACTTCTAATTTAGTAAGAAGTGATTGAAGCCACATCAATTCACTTGCTACTTGTGACAACTCTATACTCTACCTTGACACTAGACTTTGACGTCACATTCTATTTCTTACTTCTTCATGTCGCTAGATTACCTCCAACATAAGTACAATATCCAAAAGTAGATCTCCTATCCCCTTGGTCTCCTCCATAGCCTAAATCAATATATGCCATGATATTAAGGTAACCATTATCTAAATACATCAATCCTTTTCCTGGGTTGCCTTTCAAGTAAGCTAGTACACGTAAAACACCTTGCTAATGATCAACCTTTGGTTCTTATATAAATTGACTCAAGAGGCCCACAGTATATGAGAGATATGGTCTAGTAATGATTAAGTAAATAAGTTTACCTACCAACCTCTTGTACTAACTTGCATCACTATAACGCTTTGAAGTAGTCTCAAAAGGGTGGTTTAACATGAACTGGGGTCTACTTGAGCTTGCATTTCAGGAGTTCTATTTCCTTCAATAAGTCAAGGACATATTTCCTATGTGAAAGGACCAACTTCTGTTTAGTATAGGCAAACTCGATTCTCAAGAAGTACCTAGGTTTACTCATGTCCTTAATGTCAAAATGTTTTGAAAGGACTTCTTTGGTTGAATGAATGTTTGCCACATCATCACCCGCCAACAAGATATCATTTACATATACAGCTAAAATAGTATAGCCAGATGGATGCTTCCTGATGAAGATAAAGTTATCAACGGTATACTTCTAGAATCCATTGGCAACCATAACAAAATTAAGTTTAGCATACCATGTGTGTGGACTCTATTTGAGGCCATAAATAACTTTCTTCAAATGACACTCCTAATTCTCCCCTTGAGTAGCATACCCAAGAGGTTACTCCATAAAGACTTCTTCTGCCAAATCACCATAGAGGAAGGTGTTACGAACATCCAACTGACAAATGGACCATCGCCAAGTAACAACCAAGGACAAGAGAACCCAAATTGAGTTTAAACGGGCCACAGGAGAGAATGTCTCAGCATAGTACACACCATGAGTCTGAGTAAAACCTCGAGAAACCAGGCAAGCTTTGTAGCATTCAATGCTACCATCGAACTTGTACTTGATGGTAAATACCCATTGGCAACCGACAAGTGTGTCAGGTGGGCAACTAACAACAATCCATGTCCCTTAACTAAGTAGTGCTAGTGGCATAGCACAAGGAGGTGGAGGAGGCATCAAAGGTGACCCCATTGCTAGTGGCATAGCACAAGGACCAGGAGAGGGAACCATGGGAGGAAAGGGTAGCACCTTAGAGCAAGGAGAATGAGGTGAAGAACCAAAAAAGGAGGTATCCTAAGAAAAACATCGATAGAGACAAGATACCGACAAGGAGGGTGATAACATCGATACCCTTTTTGTGCCCTAGGATATCCTAGAAAAACACAATGAAAGGATCAAGGTGACAACTTATTGAGACCAACAGTCAAATCCTTGACAAAATTTGTACACTCAAAAACCTTGGGTGGAAGAGAAAACAACTCCTGACGAGGAGAAAGCTGCTAAACAAGCACAACACCACATAAAGGAGATGTCGACATACGGTTGACAAGAAAGATGGCAATCATAAAAGTAACGTACTAAAAACATTTGGACACACATCTCAACCAACAAAGTGCAAGCAACATCAAGAATATGACGATGCTAGTGATCAACAACCCCATTATGTTGGGAAGTATGAGCACAAGTGGACTAATGAATGAGGTCACACTTAGAATAAAGAGAAGCAATGGCAGATTGAACAAACTTAAGAGTGTTATCCATACGAAAAAAATTTGGAGTAAAAGCAAATTAAGTATGAATTCTATTAAAATAACTTTGAACTATATCAAAAACTTGTTAATGATCCTTTAACAAATACACTCATGAGGTACAAAAGTAATCGTCAACAAACACAATGTAGTAATGATAACTAACAGCAGACACGACCTAAGCAGGGCCTCAAACATCAAATTAAAAGGATGAGACACAAACAACTGATGACGAGGGTAAGTCATACAAAACTGTTTACCCATAATACAAGACTAACATGTAAACAACTGAATAGAAACTGACAACAAGGCCTCATGAAGCTCATGTAAGGACGAGTGGCCCAGGTGACAATGCCAAGCAAGTAGGAATCACCAAACGTGGCAAATGAAGCAAGCCCCAAGTAACACCATCCTACACAAGGATGTACACGTCTTAACCCTACTCAAGGCCTAAACCAAGCCACTTGCTCGTCTGCAAATTATGAAAGGTATAATGAAAGAGGTAAAAGATAACATAATAAAATAATCGTTTAGTTATCACACTAATGGATAATAAGTTGATAGGAAAATTAGGGATGCACAACTTTTTCAAGGAAAATGTTAGAAGTGATGAGTGGTCCCTTCGCCAAAAATAGAACAATTACGTTCGTCAGCAAGGGCAACAACAGATTGGATATTAGCATAAGCGTTAAAGTGACTAAAAAGAGATCGATTACTCGAAATATGGTGTGAAACATCAGAATCAATAATCCAAGTATCATTACAAGAGGATGTATGAGTAGTAGGCATACCAGTAGAGAGGGCATGAGCAGCAAAAGCCACATTGTTTTGCTAAGCCCACAAAATAATCAACTCGTCAAAATCAACTTGAGTCATCTACACCATGGGAACTAACAATGACTCATGTGAAACATCAGACTACAAAGCCAATGGAGTAACAAGGGAGACCAAATGCATATAAAGGGCTACAGGACTCCCAAACTTTTCCTAGCATTGATCAAAGGGATGGTTCATGCATCCACAGTGAATGCACAAAGGCCAAGGCCAACCACCCCCGACCACTATTCTTGGATGGAGGGTGGGAATCTCAGAAAGGGCTTGCATAGTAAGAGCGGAGGTGTCAATAGTCGATGGTGGGGTCAATAATGCAACCATCAACCAAAGGACAGTTGAAAGCAATCTAAAGCAACATAATGGAATCGGTGGCGAGGATTTGCCCATAGATCTAAGAAGCTAGTTCAAGATGCAACCCAACGAGGAAAAGTGCAACACCAAGCTCTTCTCGATATCTCCTTTAGCAGGCAAGATCCGATGTGCAAGGTTGAAAAAGATTCAAATAGTCCAAAAATGCACGTAGTCGATTGTAATTGGAAGGGATAGACACCTCCCCTTAACAATGAGAGAACAAGTGCTCATAGGTTTTATAAACCTAGACAATATTGTTGTCGACACCATAGGTCACACAAAGGGTTTTCCAAACCCGATGTGCCAGACGTAGGTGAGCAATACTGCAAATGATGGAATCATCAACACTATTGATAATCCATGAGATGACGACAAAGTCGATGACCCTCCAGGAAACATACTTGGCAACCTTGGTGTCAGGGGGGTCATCGGTGAGGTGATTCTCGTGCATCTAGGAGACGACGAATGTCTCAAACACATTGGCCCAGTGATGGTAGTTCATCTCATTCAACTTGATGCCAGTAACAATGAGTTTTCCCACCCAAGAGGAAGATGACTATTGATCCATGGGAGAAGAGGGGGGAAAAACCCACCAATAGGAGAGAAGAGGGGAAACAACGACGAAGGTTGTACGCAGGTACTTGGACTTATGTGTGTGTGGAAACTATTTAAGTCTTTTATTTTGTTTAAGTCGTCATTGGGCTTATTGGGCCTAAGGAATTATTAAGGTTTTCCCTAATGTGCCTACATAAATATTCTTGTAAACTGTAACCTAGATGATGAGATAGTGAAGAGAGCCACCAAAATGCTCATGAAGTAGGCTTCTACCGAACCACATAAAATCTTGTTGTCCCTCCTTCCTCCACCTTCTTCCACCTAAAATTGATCTTTCTTTGCATTAAAACCTAACAACTAGTATCAAAGCCTTGTTAAAGGATCTAAAAGGAAAAAGATCGTGAGAAAAGAAAGAGAGAAAAGAAGAAGTGAGGGTTAGGGTAGAAACCCTTGATCATTGTCGACGTTGTTGATCCATCATCCACGGCTACACCAATCGTCAACGCTCACAAGTGCATGATTGTCCAATGATTCCTCCTTACGTAAGTGAGTAGCAACTCCTCCCACGAGTGTGCAACCATCCGACGACTCATCTTCTGTAGGTGCACGAGTGCACAAGTGTCCAACGACTCGTCCACTGGTGCACAAGTGCACGGGTGTCCAGCGAATTCTCCTATAGGTGCATGGGTGAATAGAGAACTTTCATCCCACAAGTCCGTACTGTAAAGTGCAGAAGGTGTGGAGATTGGTGATGCACATGGGAGCTTAATCAGTGTAACTTGTCCCAATTAGTGTAAGCATTGTAGTACTGTTGAAAGGCAAAACAATGGCAAAAGATGGGAAGCTTAGAATCAAAAAATTCGATGAGAGCAACTTTGGATACTTGAAAATGCAAATAGAAGATTATCTGTATCAAAGGAAGTTGCATGAGCCTCTTTTAGGTGTCAAGCCCTCAAAAATAGATTAAGCAACTTGGGAGTTGCTAGATAGACAAGTCTTGGGTGTGAACAAATTGTCTGTTGCTAGAAATGTTGTATTCAACATTGCAAAAGAGAGAACCATTGTAGATTTAATGAGGAATCTTTCAGATATGTATGAAAAGTCTACTTCTAATAAAGTGTATTTGATGAGGAGACTATTTAATTTAATAGAAAGGTGGTTGCATAGCAGATCACATCAATGAATTCAATGTCATTATATCTTAACTGAGCTTAATAAAGATTAACTTTGAGGATGAAGTCAAGGTGTTAATTCTATTGTCTTCTTTACCAAAGAGTTGGTCTATGGTAGTTACTAGTATTAGCAGTTCTCTAAGACATAAGAAATTGAAGGTAACAAACATCAGAGACTTGATTTTGGTGGACATTCGAAGAAAAAGCAACTCACAATCCAGTACTTAAGGAGAAACCTTGAGTGTTGAGTCCAAAGGAAGAAGTCAACAAAGAAGTGGTAACAAAGGTAATTCAAAGTCTCTGTGGAATCATGGATTCAGAAGCTTCATACTATTCAACCAATCTCAAAGGACTTTTGAAAAATTACAGAACTACAGAGAAAAAGATTTATCTGGGAATTGATGATGCCTACATCAAATCCCACAATGGTGGTACTTGGAAGCTAAAAAATGTCAAACATGTTCCTAATCTGGCAAAAAATCTAATCTCTATAGGCTAGTTAGATGATGCAAACTACACTATCTCACATGGAGGTGGTAAATGGAAAATTTCCAAAGGTGTCATGGTAATTGTTAAGGGTAACAAGATTGACACTTTGTATGTCACTTCTGGAGATAAATACTTGGCTAGTGCTTCTGATTCAGTGGGAGCTACATCACTAGGGCATAGAAGATTAGGTCACATGAGAAAAAAGGGAATGGAGGTTATGACAGCAAAGGGCAAGATTCCAAGAATGAAATCAGTAGAACTTAAGTTCTGTGAAGATTGTGTACTTGGAAAGCAGAAGAAAGTAACTTTCTCAACAAGTTCAAGATTGCCAAAGACTCAAAGACTGGAGTTGGTGCACACAAACGTTTAAGGGCCAATACCAATCAAATCCCTAGGAGGCTCAAGATATTATGTTACTTTCATCGATGATAGCATAAGGAAGGGTATGAGTTTACTTTATCAAGAATAAGTCTGATGTATTTTTTGTATTTAAGAAGTGGAAAACTGAGGTTGAAAATCAAACTAATTTAAAAGTATTTAAAGTCAGACAATGGTGGTGAGCATATCACCCATGACTTCAAGATGTTCTGTGAAGAATATGGATCAAACTCATTAGGATTGTTCCTAACCATCCTTAATAGAATGGAGTAGCAAAGAGGATGAACAAAACTCTTAATGAAAGAACAAGGAGCATAAGGTTGTATGTAGGGCTTCCAAAAGAGTTCTGGGAAGATGCTATTAATACAGCTACCTATCTGATCAACAAAAGGGCCCTCAGTTCTTGATTTGAAAATTCCAGAAGAAGAATGGACTGAAAAGAAGACAAACATTCATCATTTGAAAGTGTTTGGATGTGTAAGCTATGTACCCATTAGTGAGAGTGCAAGAGAAAGTTAGATCCAAAAGCCAAGAAATGCTATTTCATAGGTTATGGAGGAGATGATTTTGGTTATCAATTCTAGGATGACTAAAACATGAAAATTTTAAAAGAAAATGATGTAACCTTCCATGAGCAGGTGTTATATAAACCCAAAGATGAAGCTAATTAGGAAAATCCTAGAAAGCAATCTCAAGATATGTATGAGATTGTCCTAGGAGATTCAACCAATGGAAACATTGACAAGGAAAAATGTGCCAATGAAGATACTATCCCTGAGGAACATTTAGAAGAAGAAGAAGTCCCTACACAAGTGTTGAGGAGGTCAACCAAAATCTCATGACCTCCTAAAAGGTTTAGTCAAGCCTTTAATTATCTATTGTTGATAGATAATGGAGTACCTAAACGGTTTGAAGATGCAGTTTAAGCCATTGATTCTAGCAAGTGAGAGTCTGCAATGCAAGAAGAGATGGATTCTCTTGAAAGAAATGATACTTAGATCTTGACCAAGTTACTTGACGACAAAAAGACTATAAAACAAATGGAAGTATAGAGTCAAAGAAGAAGCAAATAGAACTAAGAGATACAAAGCCAGATTAGTTGTCAAAGGAATTCAACAGAAAAAAGGAATCGATTACATTGAGATATTTTCTCCAATAATCAAGATGACAACCATCAAAGTCATTCTCAGTTTGGTAGCAGTTGATGGGTTACATCTAGAACAGATGGATGTTAAAACAGTTTTTCTGCATAGTAACCTTGATGAAGAATTGTATATGGAGCAACCACAAGGCTTCAACATCCTTGGGAAAGAAAATCTTGTCTGCAGGCTTCAGAAAAGTCTTTATGGCTTAAAGAAGGCACCCAGACAATGATACAAGAGATTTAATAGTTACATTTGTACCATTGGCTTCAGTAGGTGTGAGATAGACTCTTGTTACTATCTCAAGAAATTCAGTGATTCTCTAATCATCTTGTTATTGTATGTTGATGATATATTGATAGCTTCCAAAAATATCTATAGGATCAATGAATTAAAGTGACAAATATCAAAAGAATTCGATATGAAGGATTTGGATCCAACCAATCAAATCCTTGTATGAGAATCAGAAGAGACCTGAATGAAGGTACCTTGGTGTTGTCTCAAAAGAAGTATATTGAAAAAGTGTTGGATAGATTCAATTACACCAATGCTATAGTAAAGACACCTTTAGGAGCTCACCTAAAGTTAACCAAGTATTAGATGCCTAATGATCATGCTGAAAAGAATTACATGTCTACAATTCCATATTCTGCTATTGTAGGAAGTCTAATGTATCCTATTACAAGTACTAGACTTGACATAACTCACATTGTTGGAGTGGTGAGCAAGTTCATGTCCAATTTAGGGAAGGAGCATTGGGAAGCTGTAAAATGGATTCTATGATATTTGAGAGGTTCCAGTAATGTTACATTATGCTTCAAGAAAGGAAATTCAAAATTGCAAGACTTCTACGATGCTAATCTTGCTAGAAATACAGACTAAAGCAAGAGCACTTCAGGCTATGTATTTACCTTAAATGACATAGTTATCAGCTAGAGATCTAAGTTGCAGGGGTGTGTCACTCTCTCAATAATGGAGGCTAAATTGGTAGCTATAACAAAAGCAGCAAAGGAGTAGATCTGACTCAAGAGTTTTCTAGGAGAATTGAAGATAAAGGCTAATGGGAGTATTTTGAATAGTGATAGTCAAAGTGCACTTTATTTAGCAAGAAATTCAAGTTATAGGAGTAGAACCAAGCATATCAAAGTTAAATATCACTAAATCAAAGAATTGATTGAAGAAGGAAATCTGAATTTGCAAAAAATAGTAGGAAGTAAAAATCTAACAAACATGTTGACCAAGATCGTGAGCACTCGAAAACTAAGGTTGTGCATGACCTTAGTTGGCCTCCAGGTTACTTGAAGAATGGAGGCATGGCATGGTCGCTAGGTTACAAGTTTTTAGATGGGAAAAATGTAATAGTCTCCAAGTGGGAGATTGTTAGACTTATGTGCGTATGGAGACTATTTAAGTCTTTTATTTTATTTAAGTCATCATTGGGCTTATTGGGTCTAAGGAATTATTAAAGTTTTCCCTAATGTGTCTATATAAATATTCTTGTAAACTATAACCTAGATGATGAGATAGTGAAGAGAGCCACCAAAATGCCTGTGGAGTAGGTTTCTACCGAATCACGTAAAATCCTGTTGTCTCTCCTTCTTCCACCTAAAATTGATTTTTGTTTGCATCAAAACCTAACAGTACCTCCACAACCCGCTCGTTGCTAGACAATGACGAGAAAAAAGAGAGATGGCCAGAAGTAGGGACGACCAAAAGTAGGGACAATTGAGTGGCTAGAAGCAAGGATGACCGAGCAGTTGGGTGACAAGAACAATGAACGGGTGAACCAGCTGCCACTGAGAGGGGGCTACCACTACTACCGAGACAATAAAAGGCAGCTGCCGCCACCGCCAGGGAGAGAGGGAGGGTAAGGTTAGGGTTTAACTTGTGCTCTAGATACCAAGAGGAAAGGATTGATTTGATTAATCACTAATGACAAATATACAAGATATACATACAAGACATAAATGGGCAAACGGATCCAAGGTTATTTGGGTCCATCTATCCAACATGTTACAAGTCCAATGTTTTAGCTTAAGGAGAGCTATTAGAGTCTATGAATAAATTGATTCTTATATTGATCCAAGTGCTGTTATGTTTGTAGGTTTAATTGTACATTGCTTATGGTGTTGTGTTTGTTTTTTCTACATCATCTCTATAAAAAGAGATTTTATATTATCATAGTGAAATTAATCTAGTTTCATCTATTTCCTTTTCTCCTACATTACTCATAAAATAGGAGAAAGTCTATGGTGTTCTTAACCACCTGCAACTTGGTCCTTGTAGGAAACAAGCAGCACTAGTGTAGCTTTGAATACTTTTTCCAAGGCCTCTCCAAGAAGTTGATCAGACGGAAGTGTCAACAGCGATGTCAGCCCCAAGCAGCAGACTTTTTTATCATGTTCCCTGTAACTTAACCAAGTTAATTTACTGCTAAAGCATATAAGAATAAGGCTAAATCCAAAACATCATAACTGTCAAAAATACAACCTTCTAAAATTTGCATGGAGACCATTCTTTTTTACTTGTTGTAGCATTTGAAACCAGAGGGTGAAAAGATCTGCTGCAACTCCAAGCTTTTGCAGTATGCCAAGTGTCAAAGATGCATTGTAATAGAGTGCATTTGCAATCTGGAAAATATTTAGCATGGCTGTCAACTCTGATATTGAACCATTATAACCATTTATCGGTCTCATAAAAATGTAGACCAGAAAATATATCCCTAATTTAAGACTTATTTACATACCTACAAGTATTCGTGAGTGGATGTACATAAACTACCTCAGATACCAAGTTAAGATGAAAGAATGGAAACATCCAACCCATTACATGAAATTTACAACATATTTATACAAAGGAAAAATTACACAAGCCCACTCAAGATACATATATACATACATATACATCACTAACTCTACCACTACACTTGTAACAGATGACATTATACAAACTAAAAAAGGAGACAATTTTACCACTTTAGTTTCAGTTAAGTGCATGTTTAGTTGATTATTTAAAGATTGAGATTGAAAGTAGGTAAATTTCAAGCCAGACATCTAATGACTATATTTTATGCAGAAATAATATCTTACAAGATAACAAAGTTAATAAAGGACAAATGAAAAAAAGTATAAACACAAATAATTGTTGGAACAAATGATTCTAAAAACAAACCTAAAGAGAATTTAGACAAATGCTAAAAAAGATATAGGCATCATAAACTGATAAATTAACTAGACCAAAAAAATATAATGAGCAAAGAAACCAAATAAGTGAAACAAAAAGTCGTAAAACAAAGATATTCTAGAACATCTCTCACCACTTCTATAAGAAGACATTTCAAATAGGATTTCTCAGCTCTCTGCAAACGAGAAATTGTGATTCTAAGATATGGCTCGATCCATTGGTCAACCTGACCTTTGCAGTTCTGAAATACAACCTCAATAAGCTTGGGAGCAGGCTCAATATCACTGTCTTCCATGTTTTTGTCAGACATTATCTGAAAGAGAATATTTATGTCAATTAGACAGGAGAGAGAGAGAGAGAGAACAGCAAATTCACAATATGCAACTTGGAACTGACCTTTTAGAATATTTATAGCTTTATAAGTAAAAATAAAATAGCAGGATATAAATATAACATATATATTAACTTACAGATGAAAGAGCATTCCAGAGACTTTGCTGATAATCAGGATCTTTGCATGCAAGGAAATGTGAGGTACTCCTGGATATGTAGTTATCTAATGGAATAAGAATGTCTGCAAGAAAACTATTGTAAGGTCCTGAATAGTCAATCATGTGCAAGACAAGTTGAAATGTTGAGTAAGAGAGAGAGAGAGAGAGAGTGTGTGTGTGTGTGTGTGTGTGTGTGTGTGCGCAGGATCAACAAATCAAGTTGGATTGACATGATACAAATATAAAGATTTTATAGCCTTTTTTAACAGAAATATGAAAATGTTTGCTATAAACTGATACTAATAGATTTACATTTTTTCTTTAAAATAAAGGAAAAAGGTTGACAGTTCATAGATTGAAAAGCATCTTTTTTAACTTCTCTCTTACAATATTAATAATGTATGTCACTAAGTTTTATAATGAAAGAACAGTATAAAGAATCGTTGACAAACTAAGCATTGTTAAATTTCGGTAAAAAAGTCATAAATGGATACTAATAAAGACCAAAGAAAAGATTAAATATGAAAATTTAAACGGAAGAAGATTTGAAAAGTAATCAAGGAAAATGAAAAAATTACATAAACTGACTCACTCTCAAAATAATCTATTCCCCAGTCTATAAGAGCCTCCATCATCAAAGGCCAAAGAGACCACATATCCATTGATATTGTTGGGGAATAAAATGTCATATAAGAGACAATTTCCAGAAGCTCCTCAAAAACCTCTGCCAAAAAAAGGCGTCCATTCAAATTCTATTATGAAATATGATCAACCAAAGGAATAAACAAGACAAATAAAGCAGATCAAGTAAAATTTTACATATTCAAATAGCAATCAAAGAGATAAGCACAAAAATTTTCACTATGATCCAAAAAGCTCTAAAAAAAGAATATTTTAAAATCCACGTAACATAATTAAAATGACAAGAAATGGTAGAGAACTGGCAAACAATACTAATTCTCCAAGTGGAGATCCATCATCCATAATATCTGTAGTACGATCTACATATGAGCATCACTTCCACGGTTTTTTTGACACAATCTACAAGACTAAGAATAGCCATCCATGTTCTGATAAGTAGCACGTTTTACATATTGAGCACTGATGAAAATTATGTGTCATCCCTTTGACAACATTTACCCAATGAATCATGTACTAATCTGGTACGCAATATGGGGAATTTTTAAGAGCAAAGAAGGTGTATCATCCAATACAAGGAAATATCAGACCAAAATCCTGTAGCAATGCATGCCTGCTCTCTTTTCTTCTTCTACACCATTCAAAGATCATCTCTTCTCTTCATCTCTGATCTACACCCTTCTCACTATAAAACAATGCAACATCAACTTGACATGCTCATGTTCTCAAGATCTAAATGTTTTTTGTAAAATTTCTTTTTAGAATTTTCGAAAATTTTAATATCTTTTAATGAATTTTTATAATATTTGGATTTTTATAGATTTAAACTTGTGATTGCATCACTTGCCTAAATTCATATACTGTATAGATTTTTAAAAAAAGTGCATACCTACATTTTTGGTAATTTTCCGATTTATAGTTAATATAATAGATACATAAATCTAGCATTATAGATATGAACAAAGAAACACACTTTCAAGGGGACCTTCAAAAGTATCAAAACAATATAGTACCTATACCCAAAAAGAGAAGTAACTTTGTCCAAACCCTAAATGTTAAACTAAAGCAAAAGGACTTTCACTACAAGACAATGATAGATGTCTATAGATAGCACGATGATACTTATCAAACTAACATGACTCAACTAAAAGACTAAAAAGATATCAATGAGTGTTTGTAGCAACTTAGTAAGTGATGGGTCATCAAGACAATGATGCCAAACAAAAGATGACAGTGAAATAGAACACAATTGCAAGTCCACAAAGTATCTTATCTCAAACTAATGAGTACAATTCTCTACCATGATCATGCCTTAAACCAAATCCTCCACCCTGTTCACAAATCATAACCAGTACAAATAAATGGGAAGAATGTTACAAAACGAAGCTACAGCTTGACTATGACACTGGTGATAAGCAAATTTATTAGAAATCAAGTGCATATAATGTGGAATGAACATTGTGGGTTGTACTGGCTAATCAAATGGACTAGACTTAATGGAAGCACAAGCTACGCCAATGGTGGTCTACCATATCCATCCTAACACCATTTGAAGAGTGGTTAGATTTTCCACAGTGATTAGATCATCTACCATCTTGACTACCGCCATATGTGTTCTTCCCACCACAACCCCTACCGAATAACACAAGGGAAGATGGCTCTGTCAAAATAGCATAGCTATGGAAATACATAAAACCTCAAAGAATGTAGGCTGCATTGAGCCCTACCAAGAAAATTGCAACTACCAAATCCACTTTGTACTATCTCATTTTAAGATCATCTACAAATGGCTAATACATCTCCAACTCATCAAGTAGGCCATGAAGTGCATTGTAGAATTCCTCAACTAACTTCTCTCCCCGTTGATGAGTGAATAATGCTAGTAGATTTCATACACTCAAACAATATTCTTCTCATTTCCATAGTTTCTTAGCTGGTTTCAACATCATAACAATTTGCACTCTACTCCATACTGTTGAAAAGCCATGAAATCACTACACAATCATTGGCCAACTAATCTTTGTATGTTGCATCCTTGACATCTGGTAGATCCTTCGTGACATAACTGACCTTGTGGTGGGCACCCAAAAACTTCTTAAATGCCTGAGACACACTAAATAATTACTACCTGGAGTCCCTTGATCCAATTATCACTGGATGTTGCCATCTTCTTCACAAACTGCCTGAAATTCACCAGAAAACACATGAAACACTACTGTCCTGAAGGACTGGGCATTACACAACTGAAAAACTTGTACTGGTAGGGTGTGACAACACTTATCAACTAAAAAGACTAGTGGTTGCAGCCAACTAACAAATAGAAGAACCATTGGCAGGCTAAATTGCCACTGGTTGCCCTAGAAACTAGAAGTGAAGAGAAGGGAGGACAGTATTTGAACAAAAGAAAGGAGTTTCAGACTTCCCTGATAGCAAAGGAGGCCACCAAGTGGGCTGGAGCAGTAATGTAGGGTCTGGTTGGGTTTGCTGGATGGCCGACAGGTAGCTGGGAAAGGTGGGGAGGTGGTTCTGAGTTGTACCAGAGTCTATGGCAGCAGTGGTGACACTGGAGCTCTGGGAATGGAGGCTGGCAGCTGGGGATGGTTGCTTCTGTAGGGATTAGGGTTTTAAACATTACCATAGTACCATGTGATTAGAGAGGAAAAACTGGAATTATTTTATTATATCAAGAGATTACATGTATATAGGACAAAAGCCCCTTACATAATTTAATAATTTCCACTGATACTCAAGAAATTTCCTTTTCCTTAGGATTATACTTGGCATGATATCATTATTTCATAACTTGTCCTCCTCCACACATTGCTGGTAATCTCTCCCATTATAGGTGCTTACTTTTTACATAAGATATCTTTGTTTCATTATTTTTGATTAGTAATGTCTATTTATTTTCAAATGATTGATAATCTCTACTTGAAAAATGGATTTCGACATTTTCTTGTTATTATATTATTTTATCAATTTCGTTTTTATTTTTAATTTTTTTGAACATAGATAATTGAATTTTTTGGTAATTAATTATGACATCTTGACATCACTAATATAACGCATGAACCCACCACTCAACTCTTTTAGGTTAATGTCTGGTCTAAATCATTGAATATTGCATCTACCTCTATTTCAAAGTAACCATATTATGGCATCATCAATTGGATCATCAATCACTTGAGAAACTTGAACATGCCCTTGCATGTGGCTGTCTTCCCAATTTGATTGTGTTGTGTTAGCTGAATAAGCATGTTTGCTATCATTTTAAGCCTAGAATTATAATCTAAACAATTTGTAGATAATTTGATCCAAGCCATTATGAAATTAGTGATCTTTATGTGTTCTATCTATAAAAAGATATAGTTGTTTTGAGTATTCAGTTTTCATCTGTTCCAAAGCAGAGATTTAAGAGGAAATTGTTTAAGATGCATACTTCCAAAGGGTATTCATGCTGCAGAATTCTCTAACTTTGTTCAGTTGATGTAACTTATTGAATCCCAATGCTTCTCCACACTGTCTTCTAAATAATTCCAATCATCACTCAGTGTTGGCTATGGGATAATAGGGTCCTCATCACAGGGTAGGTGCCAGTTTGTCATTGTAGAACCGAGGACCATAAAGTTCAATGTTTTGCTTGGTGAATGATTTGCAACACTGCACAGTCAAGGTCAGCTAGTGAAAAGCCAGTGTTTTTTTTTTTTTTTTGAAAAGCCAGAGTTACCCCTAGACTAAGTGAACAAGAATGGCAGGTATACAAAAATCAGTCAACTGAATCAAGTGATCAACATCAAACTGAAGTGAAACAAGAATGCATCTAAAATTGAGTCATCAAATTATCAACACTTATGAATCTCAGTCCCTCATAATGTTGGGATTCTAGACCATTGTCTGAAATTGAACTATCCAAATAAAATTATAGAATAAAACAAATGAAATAAAAATATAGGAAGCTATAACAAAAACTGCTGAACACATTCTTTTCAAAATAAGCACAGAAAGCAATTAGATTAACAAAGCCCTTTTGAATATTAAACTATCAACAAATCCACATTCTAGATCCATGTCATATTCTTTTGTAACAATGAAAAGCCAAATTTAATAGTGAATTATAACACTTTCAATGGCTGATTTGTAAAGAATAATTTAAGAAAATTCTACTTGATTCAAAATGTCGGAGTGTGTACCTTGGCCATCAGTTGTAAGCATTCTCCGCAATATAGGTAATAGGGTAGGCTCAATTTCAATGAAAAGACGGGGAAGCATGTTAATTGATTCAAGAATTGTGCCAATTGCACGCAAACAGCCAACAGCAGCCAAGGCACCAGAATCATCAATGTCATCATTAGTATCAGAGGAATTCAAACATTTCCAAAAGGCAGCAGCCTAGTTTAAACAATAACATAAGATCAAATGTAAGGAAAAAATGAGTTTCTCAAGCACAAAATAGTTTTAAAAAAAACTTTACCAAGTTTTGGCATAAGCCAATGGCATAGGGTGCCATTTCTTCACCAAATTTATCAACAATTGTTTCGAGAGTAGAAACAAGGTCTTCATTCTCAACTTCATTCATCAGTTTAAAAAACTCTGCATATGAAGCAACAACCTTCCTAAAAATATATGGGAAGAAAACACAAGGCAGATACACATTCAAAAAGCTGCTGCATACCATCAAGTAGTTGTGGGAGAAATGGACGAATCTCATTTAGATCTGCAATGTGTGGAATCCAAGTCAAGAAAAGAAAGAGAATAGAAAATTCCCAAAGTCAGTGAATTAGATAAAACTATAGACCTCTGCAAGCTTCAACAAAAGAACGTAATGCAAAAATTGAATCAACACGCACAGGAAGCTCTGGGTCATGCAATCCAGAAACAACAGAATGCAATGCCCTACAAAAGTTATTCTGATCCATGAATGTGATTCCTGCATACTGCCCTGCCACCCATGCTGCCTGTAAAAACATAAAGACATTAGACAATTGGCACACAAAGAAAACAAATCTGAAATGGTCTCCTAATATATCACATCATGATGTTTGAAGTGATTTCTGATATCAACATATGATAAAAATATTGTTTACCAGAGCC
The DNA here is from genome assembly GCA_024699675.1 of Amphibolis antarctica. Taxonomy (NCBI): domain Eukaryota; kingdom Viridiplantae; phylum Streptophyta; class Magnoliopsida; order Alismatales; family Cymodoceaceae; genus Amphibolis; species Amphibolis antarctica. Next base: position 35,437 of record JAMKPZ010000493.1, on the reverse strand, counting down.
TCAACCTCATTATATCTTTAATGTTGCAGTTAATACTTTAAATAAAGTTAAACATTACCTTCAGTTGTTACATAATGGTATAATCATAATTTCAAATATCAATATCATATGAAAGATCGGTTCTCTGAAAAAATGAAACATATTGAAGATCGAGGATTGTACTTGTGGAAATGCAATACTTTTGTGAAAACCAAAAAACATCAAATTTGAACTTGAAATACGGATAAAATATAACAAACTATAATAAACATATAAAAACACCTAAATAAACTTTTTAGGCAATTATCATGCATAAAATATCAATTAAATTGAGATGCAACAATCACATGCACGAGAAAAGTCTCAAATAATTTATAAATAACTAAAAAAAATTGATAATGACAAATGATTTAAAAAGTAATGGAATTAAACATATATTAATTCTATCTTGAATTGTCTCGTTCATTGCCCTTCACATGAAGAAAAGAACTTTTTCCTATAATTTTTAATAATTAAAAATTTAATTGATTATAAGATTTTAGAGTGAAGTATAAATTTTTATTTTTATAATGTAATTAATATATTTTAAAAATTCTTGCATAAATTAATTTAAAAAATAGAAAATAAAATTTGTGAGAATATAGATGAACAATGTTATTCATTAACAAATATAAATTTTAAAATTTTTTATTTTTATTTAATAAATTTTAATAATATAATTTTTATTTTTTAATAATCCTAGTATTTTTTAAAACATAATTTTTATGTGATAATATTTTATTTATTATTTTCTTTTTGTTTTCCTTTTTCTTTCTTTTTCTTTTATCTCCTTTTCGTCTCACATGCTATAAGCATGAACTCATCTTCTTCCTTGAGCAATCAAAAGTCCAGCCACCACCTGAAAATGTTAATGGATTCAAGACTTCCCATCTGATTTTGCGAGCTTTCAGTAGAGCCTTCCATGGCCAATGTATGCTTCCACAGTCTACAAGAAACGTTTAGTAAAGGATTTGGACATCGGTAATGGCATTTAGTACTTCAATGAAAGCATCAGGTATTCTATAGTGTTGAACCTAACATAAGGATTGATCGATCATTTTGACAAATTGATCGATTCAACCTCCATAAACTAAAAAAACAATCTAGATCAAACGATTAGTTGATCCACCACTGATCCACAACAATGAATCATTTGATCATTTTTGGAAACACTATATATATCAATATTGTCAAACTGAAAACCAAGACAAAGTACCAAAATTTTGGCGATACGTCTTGATTTTTAAACCATGGGTATAATATTCCTAGAATATAGTTTGATCCCATAACAAAAATCTTAATAAAAATATCTCCAATGACTTTTTAGTGATAAAAACCCACCCATGGGCATTAAACGATGAAAGCTAGGCATCGACAAGTCATATGGAACCTTTTCATGTCCTTTGGTTAGTTGGATCCTTGTTGGATCTCTATGGATTCAACAAGGTTGTGAGTTATTTGAATCCTAAACCCCCATTTAGCATAATTGGGATCTTTTACTTTGTTACTTACAATTTATTTTAAGTTAATGTGGTTTTAAATATTAAATATTGGGTTTATCTTATTTGTTGTGTAAATAGTACCCTTTATACAGAAAATGTTATTAATGCTTGCTTATGCTTGAAGTAGGTGAATGAATGCATAATACTATTTGTTAATGTAATATTTATTTAATCTACAAATACACATCCCACTAGAAAAAAAATTTATCAATTACTTTAGACACTAGGCAGCTACAATCCCCAAGACTGTCATCAACCTTACCTTTGCTCGGAGGTGGCCAACATGACTGTTAAATTCAGGGAAAACATGTTGTACTAGCATAGTTTCAAGTTCTGATCTGTAAGGCTCCGTTTGCTTCAATTTGTCACACAATGTTCCAACAGCAAGGAGAGCACCATCCTTCTGACGGTATGGCTTAACTTCAGCTGGTGCTTCACCATACCTGGCAATGGATTTGACATTTTGAAGTACCATATAACCATTAAAGAGGAAAGTTTGAGAGTGTACCGATGTTACCTTTGAAAGATCATAACAATGAACTGCAAAAACTTTTGAAGATTTCCTTTTCCACGTTTTCTCACCAGCTCACTCACAAAATCCATTGCAGCAGTCCGAGGACTGTATAGATCTTCAATGATGTCTATGCACAGATGCAAGATAATTACCAACAAACCCAACCATGGCATCTTAAAATATTTTCTAATGGTCAAAATACTCACCATAACCCTTCCGGACATATTCATGTGGATCCTCATCCCATAGTTTCTGATCGTTGTCATTAAAGCATATGAGTGGAAAAATGATCTCGAACAGAACAATGTCAAGTTGTGGCAATAGCAAGTTATACATACTGGTTTTAGAAATGCTACAAAAAGAAGAGAAAATTAACATATGGTGAACAGATAATGGTGTAAAATATTGATAGAGAGAAAGGCAGTGTTATATGGAGCATGTAACATAATATGCTACAACACTAAATCTGCCTATAAAAAGCAAACAATAGAAGTATGAGAAGATAAGCAAGATTAAAAGAAGAAACTAAGAGCAACAACGCATAAAAAGGAACAACATTAACAACAATTCAAGTCATAATCCTATTATGTAAAGTTGGTCACATGAACAGTGGACTTAAATGATAAGGAAAAGAAATAAAGAGCATCCTCCACAAACACAACATTAGTAGAGACAATATAATGATGTGTGGAAGAGTAATAACAACGTTACACTTTTTGAGTGCGAGAGTACCACGCACGCACGCATGCACATGCACGTGCATGTGCACACACACACATTAGTAGAGCAATATAATGATGTGCGGAAGAGTGATAACATTACACTTTTTGAGTACGAGAGTACCATGCACACACACACACTCCATATATTCAGTTTTTGACCTATTCAATCTAAATCCTTTGGATTCTAAAGTATCTCTTCATAATTCTAATTTAGAACTAATTATGATTTACTTTTGTTAACTAAAATTATGTCATCAACAAAGAGCATACACTAGAGTATTTCTTTCCAAATTTTTCTAGTTATTTCAGCTATCTATAACAAAGATAAAAAAAAATGTACTTAGACAAGGCTCTTAGTGTAAACCTATGTTTATTATAATTCATAATTCACAATATAGCACATCTCACAGCTGATACCACAAACATTTATCTGTTCCATTTCAAATAACTTCCAGGCAAATCTTCCTTTCTTGTGCTTTTCTTACATGGAATAAATAGCGCAACAAAACTTGACCACACAAATACTGCTTAGACAAAGTATTATTTTATTCTATTCTGATTTCTGACATCAAATAGAGGCTTATGACTTCAATTCCTGATGCAAAATGCAAGCATGTGTGTCACATTTCTACAGAAATGAATTAGAAGGATTGCAGCTGCAATCCCATTAATGAGTTTATAATGAAAAGATTTTGACTAACAGAACTATCATCATATAACTATTGTGATTTTTTGTTCGTTTCTTGAGAAGGCTCCAAATCCAGCAGTTTCTGAAATTAAATTATTTCTGTTTAGATAGCTAGCCATTCGAGAATATTCCTAACCCACATTTTACCATACTAATTAAGGCAAGCACCCAAGTATGATATACCGTTAGATTTTCCACATCTTGATTTCTAACAGTATCCATTTTTCTTGAGAGTGGCAAAGAACAATAGATTAAAATCAAGAAAATAGGAGGCCTACACAAGCTATAGGCAAGCTAAAACAAAATCTAGTGAAGTTGGCAGAGCGAGGGGGTGGATGGGGGGGGGACCTCTCAGAATCAAAATAGATACAAGAATAATAAAGTTAGCAAAGTAACATCAGCAGTAAACATTAGTGGTTCGAAATAAAGGATCCATGACAAATGAGTCCAGCAAGGATCCATGCTGTGGTTTGGTTCTCAAGGTTGTTCTCCTTGAAAAATATATATATATATTTTTAATGAAATATTGCTCAAAAGCCTCAAATACAAAAACTACTGCAATAAATAATCGTATGTATTACTGAAATGTACATAATTATACATTATCAACTAATAACTGCATATAATATTATTATAAGATCCTATTGACATCAAATATATATAATATGTTTTTACATTGAGACCAAGGCAGCACCTTAATGCCTTAATGAGTATGACATCTACAAACCTTGCAAAATAATGAAAGATGGCTAGACTTATCAACAAAAAAGGTTAGGCACTGTACACAAGGCTTTCACAAATGTGGGGCTTGGCGAGGGTCCATTTATACATGATATTAACCCAAGAGTAGAGAAGCTATTTATGGTCCAAACTGGACTAGCTAATGAAATTTCTAAATAACAACAATCATACTAACCTGCTAGTCAGATATTGAAGTATAAGATTGGTAACCCTGTCAGGCAAATATTCACCCACACGGATTGTATTCAACAGGTGGAGATGGCATTCTAAAATTTTTCCTGCATAATTCTTGTGAAACATTTGGGCAAAGGCCTTATTCTCTGGCCTCTGAAGCTTTATGTCACCAAACCTAGACAAATAAATATGTTACACCCATATATCAATGGCATTCAAGCATCATACTTGATTCAAAGAACATACCGAGTATACAAACGGTTTAGAATGTGGACGGTCCACTTTTTCACTTTCCACCAACCCCATGATTTTCTGAGATTAGGATCAGTTGGTTGACCTTCTGAAGGAACAGGTCTTTCCAGTACATTTAAGAACAAGACCATCCATGCATTGAAGACATTAGCATCAAACAACTGCTTTGGGATCTCGAGCTGAAAGCAAGGAGACCATCAAAACTAACAATCAAAACTTTGGAAGTAAAAATGTAAACTAATCTATTAATATTAATAAAGAATAAAAGGCCATACATATATTGATGACCAAAATATCTTGCATATAAGTTTAATTAAATCTGCAACTTCCGGCACAGGATCTGTAATCTGGACCAGCTTGCTAAAGATGTTCAACAAATGAGGAAAAATCTCATCCACAATTTGATAAACAGGAATTCTCTCTTCGTCAGACTTGAATCTAGGTTAAGAAAATATGGCACGAGTTACATGTAAGACTACATGTAAAATATAGCAGAAACATACAAAATATTAGTCAGATTAAATGATCACAAACTATGTCACAATGTGACATAGAATTCAAGATCTAAGACATAAAAGGCTAATTATTCAATGAAATAAGAGGTTAACCAAATAACATATACGTTAAATTTTCAATATTGCCTTTCATGAAAAATTTAAATTTTATTGTTGAAATACACTGAAACAACCAAAAATGCAAACACATTTTTTATCACAATTGCTAGAAATGATAAATTTAAATGTAACTTGTTTTTCAAAAAAACTACAGTAAAATAGAGTAGAGACAATTGTGATATTTTTATTAATTAAAAGTAAAATATTGACTACATGATATGAGACCAAATAGATATTCAAAATCTTGTGTGGTACCAAAAAAAATCCATTATCCCTGAAAAGTCCATAAAAAAAGAGAAAAAAAGAAGAATTGAAACAAAAAGCATAATAGGGTGCAACTGATCAATTCACATTCAACAACGGTCCAACTTGGTTTGGTTGCCAAGGGCATCAAGGCGGGTGCTCCAACATAATAGTGCAATCCCCCTCCTACATGAACACAGCCTACCATAACCCACCAGACTCAATCAAGGATCTAATGACCTGAACTATTCCAAACCATCCCCCAGCAAACACCACCCAAACATAAGGAAAATAAAAGAAAAGCTTCAAAGATACAATGCCTTCAGGATTGTTGATTACATTCATAATTGATTTAGACCTACATACAAAACTGTAATCTAAGGCATTCATCATAATTTCCTTATACAGGCAATGTCATTAGGAGACAGAAAGACTACACTTCAAAGATAATTAGTGTTTATATTAGCTATGAGTTAAGAAGGAAATTGTCAATGGAAATCAAGCATACTCATATTTCCTTGAAAGTATCCTTAAGACATATAAAGCTCCATATATTTGCTGATCTTGTTGTTGCAGATTGAGCCGGATCCAGGGGAGAAGACCAGACCATCGTTCAGGGTAATCAGCATGAATCATTGTTTTGAGACACTCACCAAGCTGGTTCCTGTAGAAAGCAAAGAACACATACCATAAATAACAATGTGAGAGAATCATCAAAGATAAAATGGAAAAATAAGAAATGTTTGGTAAGCTAAACAAAGTAGTTGAACATTTTATTCACTGCTGACCACAGGACTGGAACATGTAGTCCATTTTGAAGCGGTTGACAAGAAATGGTATTTCAAAATGAAACTGTTAGAATACAAGAGATAGGTAGAAGTGAAATTGAATATTTTTATTAGCAAAGATAAAGCCTTTATATATAGAGGCTACATAAAAAGGACAAACCAAATTTAACCAATATGACACTAAACCCACAATAACCTAATACATCATTTATTCTCACACTCCCATTCAAGCTGAAACATCCAACTTATAAGAAACTCAATAACAACTCAACAAGCATAATAAGGAATAACAAATACATAGAGAAATATAAAAAATCAATTACTATAGCAAAAGTGGCAACAAAAGGTAGTAGTGAACCTCCAACTGTGGGAGGCAGTAATAGCAAGGGACCGCTAACCATGTAAAGGTAGTACTAATAGAGAACCTTCAACCATATGAAGGTAGTAGCAATAGAGAAATCTAAGGCAAGTCTAGGAAGAAGAAATCTTGGATGGTAGTACAGTAATCATTGAATATAATCCAAGGCAATAGAACAAATAGACGAATGTAATACAATGTACTCTACCCAAAAAAAAAATTCATTCTTTTGTATTTTTTATTTTTTTTCCCTTTTTTCTCTCCCCTTCATCCTTTTCTCTCCCCCCCCCTTCTTTTATTATTTGTTTTCCTTTCTTCCTCTCCTATTTTTTTCTTTATCTTTTCTTTCCACTCACTTTCTCTCATTTTTTCATTCATTTCTTTTCATTCCCTTCACTTCTCGTTCTTCCCCTTTACAAACCTAACTGATGCAAGATAGTAATTATCACCGAAGCTTTCATGGTACCCATCATGAGGGTTGTCATAGCACTTGGGGTGAGGAAGGCTATTGTTGTAGCTCCAAGGAATGGTAGAACACAAAAGGCAACCACCAATGGCAACAACAAAAAACATAAAATCCTAAAACATGGGCTATTCAAACATGAGGGGCCAACTATACTAGTAACACTAACAATTCCAATGGTATGGAGAGTCCAAAAAATTAGTCCTAGAAGGACTATAGTGTGACCCAAGGGCCTTCAAGGGGCATTTGACTAACTTGGGGGAGCAACCATCTTAAGATGCTTGATTCACTAGATTGGAAATTATTCAATGTCAACCAAATTCCTTCAACTTAATAATGGATAGACTTGGGTGGCACAAACCATGCATAGACCAATGACAAATAGAAGGTTTGACTTCTATTCAAGAATTTTGAGGTCAAATTAAAATGAGATGCATCATGGATTCAGGATTCATGGATCATTTTTAGGGATTTCAACCATGTCTTGACCCTTTAATGAAGAAATGTGACCCTTTTCTCCATGGATTGAAGATGTAGCATTTCTAGACTTGTCCATTGACAACTGAGAATACACACAAAAGAGTCATTGCAAACATGGATTGATGAAGTTCTGGTTGATTCTGATTGGGAATTTCATGGTGCAGAACCAATATCAGTGGCCAATTATATGAAGGTCCCATGGTTGAGCAAAATATCGTAAATTTCTATAAAATTTTATTTGCAAATTGCTAAACATAAAGGCTGGAGGCCTAAGTGGAAACTAAGGCTCTTTTAATGATTATCTGAGTTGGAATAGAATGTGCTTAGTGATCCTTTCGCATTTGTGGAGGTTTACCAAGTAGTCTTTGGCATGGAGAGTGGGAAATCATCTAACCTCAACAATTTCCCAATAGGCTTTTTTAAGCATTTTTACCTTATAGTGAACCTCAACATAGAAGCTCAATCAAGACTATTAGGAGGAAAATTCAAGTTACGATGCCATAAATAAGACTTCTCTTATTCTCATTCCAAAAGTGGTTGGTGTAGAGGATATTGCAGATTTTTGCCACATCAACCTTATGACCTTCTCTATGATGATTAGGTTGCTATGCATAGTTGATAACCATGTTAACCCAATCTAAATGACATTTATGCATTGAAGAAGTCTTCTTGGTGATTTCTTCTTGACTTACACGATCTTTGTTGACTGTCACTCGAGAAAACAATCAGGTCCGCTATGTAGAATTGATTTAGAAAGGCATTTGACAATCTAGATTGAAGGATTATGCGAGACCATCTAGGATTATACAATTTCCCACTAAGGTTGACAGCCTAGATTTCTAACACTGCATCATCTTCAACAAACTTGAATCTAATCAATGGCAAGTCATGTGTTTGCTTCCCTTCCATCAAGGTGTCAGATAGGAGACACATTTTCACCTCTTTTATTCAATCTTGGAGTTAATGTGCTTCTGCAAATGTGTGACAAGGTAGTGTATGAAGGTTGGCTCGAATGTTGGAAAGTTGACAGCAAACTAGTCATATCTTTCCTTCAACATGATGACGATACACTGCCATTTTATAGGGAATCACAAGCACAAAAGAACGAATTGAAATTCCTACTCTACACATTTAAGATGATATTGACATCATCAATATCGCAACAAGTTTTGAAACTGATTCCATTACATCACTACATAAACCTTTGCTGGATACTGGATTATTGAAGTTCCCTCCTTAAACACAATGTGTCCAAGAAACATACCTACTCCAACCAGAACTCACACTTTCAGAATTTAACATTTGCCTCAGAGTTTCTAATCTAATCCTCAAATGATCCTCATGATGCTCTCTATTAGGTTCATATATGAGAATGTTATTCACAGTTCCAATAACAAACTGATCCAGAAATTGTCTAAATAAAATGTTCATCAATTCCATAAATGTTGCCATAGCACTAGTTAATCTAAAAGGCATAGTGAGAACTTAATAACACACATATCTCATCCAGAATGGTGTGCTCAAAACACCCAATTTATCAATCCCCAATTGATGGCATCCAGAGCATAAACAAATCTTGGAGAATACATTGGTTGATCAAACAAGTCATTCTTCTTGTGTTAAAAATCATACCATTTCCAACAAAACTGGAGCTACATCTATTTACCGTTTACATTTCAAAGTTCTACATATTTTCATGCTTTTTAGATTGTCTTGCCAAAATTGTATTTCCCTTTTGTGGCATAAAATAAAATCTTAGGTCCCAATGAAATCAAACAAAGGCAATGAGTTCTTTGGTGGATTGATACAAGCAAAACAATCATTTGATTCACCCATTGCCTTAGAGGACAGTGAAGGAAGAAATGAGAAATGCATCTCCTAGGTCTTCATGTGATGCTTTCCAAAAGTCAGCATGACATGCAGAGTGGTTCTCATTTACCTTATTCCTACTTTTCCACTTAACCCTCTACTATTTCATCTTTCACAAAGTATCTCGTCCCTCCTCTTTGATCCAAATTCTTTCCCAACTCCCTTCTTTGCATTCAAAATGTCTAGCTTTCATTACCACTTTGTTACTCTTTTTGAAGTGGTACCATTCCTTATACTTGTGGTCAAATTTCCTTACATGACTAGCTTTTGCTTCTTTATAGCCAGATTCTAATCAGATCTAGCAAGGATTCATGCATTTTAAAATGTTAACGCTTATTTAAAAATTAATAGTTGATGTTTAAGCATTTTTAGATGATGTACATTTATAGCCAACGCTATGATCATACAATAATGATCTTACAATCCTCTGGCAAAATGTCACACATCTAGCCAGCAGGATATCCCTAGAAAGCAGAGAGAGCATATCATTGATGTGTAATCGACTGGCATACCTAAGTAATGGTGGAAGATGAATTATGTATGCGAGGATATTCTCCCGAATGGTGGCCTTGTCACTGGAAGATATCTTCTGCACTTCACCTACAAAAGGAACCAGTAGTGATGCACACCCAGAATTCCAAGCCAATGAGCAACATACAAGCAGAAAGCATCCAAAGCATGCATACCAGGCTCATTTGGGGACCAGTTTTTAGCTAAAAAGTTCTTGAAATGTATGCTAGCAACCTGTCGTACTGCAATGTCGAAACTGCCATCCACGACGATCTGAAACAGCCTGACCAAATGCTGCGGCGTATACTGGAACTATAAAGCATAAAAACTTGAAACATTATTGGAAAGAAAAAAGCACCTACTCCAAACACAGACAGAAAGGAAAATCCCAGCACAAGGCCAAGAGTTCCAACTTTTGCAACCAAACCTACTCAAACGATTCAACACATCCATCGTCATCATCGACATCATTATCACTATCATCAGCATCAGTACCAGCATTCAACAACGACGACAAGAATCACAACAGATCCGGACCTGATTGAGGCTCTCCTCGGCGGCCTTCCTCTCGTTGGGGTTGGGGCTCAGCACCGCCTGTAGCACAACCGATAAGCTCCCGAGATCCATGATCCCCCGATAAGCTTCCGATCGCTAGGAATTCAGGAATACAGCGGTCCGGAAGAGGGAGAGAGCAGGAAGAAGAACGACAACCCGCAAAGAAAGTGGAAGAGAGAGAACGTAAGTGTCGATTCCACCCCCTCTCCCTCTCTCTCTCCCTCCCTCACTGCCTCGGACGGTGCAGATATTTAACTCTAGGGTTTTGGATTTAACGGCAAGGTTTGGGGATAAATTAGAAAAAAAGGTGCCCGGAGACCGAGTCCATCGCACGTGCATGAGGATTGGAGAATGGAGATCGCTTTGTTCTTATTAATTGGCACGGGCAAGTCAGTCGCCGTTAGTGGCGTCGCCTGTACGTGTGGTTAAACCGTACTTGTGAAAGTTGCCGGTGGGGTTGGACATTCACCTCTTCTGTCTGTGTTTTGGCAGATGTCGACATGTAAATTGCTACTCTGGTAATCATTACGGTAAATTTATTATAATTATTAAATTATTTATCTATAAATTTATAATAAAAAATCTGTAAAATTTACGAAAATTAAAATTTCTTATTCATCCATTACTATCATATGTCATTTTCACATTTTTACTTTCGTTTCTTTTTCATGTACCGGGTATTTTTATTTTTATTTGTATTATTTTTAATAAACCTTACAAGAAAGAAAGACAAACTATGTTCTTCAACAATTAATGATAGCGTTTTTAATCGAATTTCATTTGATTTCTTTAAATGAACAATTACATTACCCTACTGCTTGCAAAATATATTATATAGAGAATAATAGACTTCATAAGGGAATAAAAAATGTAAAAAATATTTTTTTATAGGGGTCATAATTCTATTTTTACAACAAAAAAATCAAATAAGTCCGTTTAGTAATAATTATTTAATTAACATATGAAAATAAAATGGCATTTTCAACTCAACTTTTTTCACTTAGCATTTTTAGTTCAAATAATGATTTTTTTAATCTGACTTATATATATAATAGCAACTTGGTGTGTATAAGTATGTTTAGTGATATTACTGAAAAATGCTATATATTTGCTGAAATCATTGTTATTAAACAATTCCAAAGTCCAACCTTCATGTCAAGTCTCTTTAAACCTTATTTATTTTTCGTAGAAATAGAAAGGAAAAAAGAAAATCACCTAGCCCATCTAAAATGAAGATTTTGAATGTCTTATTGATTGCAGTTTGAGATCTATTGACATGTTAGCGTCCCTAACCTCAAAGACGAAAAATGGTTGAGATTTGTTGAAAGGATGAATTCTTAGAAGTCAATGAAGTTACAAAAATTTATGTGTTTCCAAGAGAGAATTTATATCTTTAAAAAGTATAGAAAATTGTAAAAAATATAAAAATTTGATTTAATTTTTTCTTAACATTTTCTATTATTTCTCTTACTTTCTAAAAATACAAATGGCTCTTAAATAGTACTCGAGATGTATGAGAAACCTTGAGGCATAATTTTGTTGAAAGTTCCATTAAAAAGGAATTTTTCCTTTCTAATGAACTCACAGGTATCAAAAGAAATAAATATTAGCACCCGAATGATTTTTTATTTACGTTCAAGGATGTGTGTAATGGTGAAAGAACAAAACAAGGTGTTTGCTTTTCCATTGGACTTGAAAGTGCTACTTAATGTGCTAGGAAGTGGAAACTACCCACACATGCGTGAGATAGTGTGGCCCACTAGCTTTTGAGCCTTTGCTTTACTATTGAAGGGCCCCTGCTTTCATTGTACCCACTATTTTTTACTTACGCTTTTACAAGCACCTATCCACTGAATGAATAAGATTAAGGTAGAATTTTGGCTTTAAAGAAAAGTGTTTGCTTTGTTGAATCCCTTGATGAATGATATGAAAGCTTCATCACTTCTAGTCTTAAACTTCTTTTGCCATCCTTCAACCTCTAGAATTAAAATTGACATATACAGCATGAATAATAGCATCAATTAACAACATCAATATATGATATACCAATTCAATGCAATGCAACTTCAATGAAACCGGATATCTATTTTCATTCCTAGACCATTTAATGCAACAAAAAGGGTTGCATAACAATCCCTTCCTAAAATTGCATATCTTATTACAGTAATTCAGTATTTAATGCTTTTGTGTTTGATTTGACTTTGGTTTGTTTGAAGTCTATGGGAAGAATTAGAAGAGATCTCAAATGATAATAATGAATCTATTGTAAGAAATGAAGAAATACATATTACTACATGTACTTTGAGTCAATAATAACAAAAAAAAAAAAATATATGATAGAAAATGATGATGTCCATGTAGAAGAAAGAAATTTATAATTCATTTTAATTAAATTGTATCAATTTATGTAGTATGAAAATTTATGTATTCTATTTATGAACTTTTATAATGCAATAGACTGTTATTACATTACTTGCATAATTCTAATACATACATTTACTTTAATTTTAAAATATTCTAATCAATTTTGTGACTGTTATAAATACCTTTTATTTTTCTGACTTTCTGATAAATTCTCTTCAAATAGAATCTGACACATTCCAACATAATCTTTTTGACAAATCCTATAAAGGAAAAAGGGGTTGAGGAACTCAATGGGATCTTGGCAAGAGAAGGGGATGATAAAGTAGGATTAAATCCCACTGCACAGAGTGAAGGAAGAAAGGGTCAAGGAACTTAATGGGTGGATCTCATTGAGAGCTGTCCTATTTTGTCTTGCTTGTTTGTTTTTGATGGTAGATTCTGTCTGAAACTATATTACTTGTAGATGATTACTTTTTTTACTTAACTGCTGGGATGTACTGAGTTTTCTCATGAGATCTTGCTTAGTCATTGAATGTAGATGCTAAAATTAACAAGGATGTTAGCCATCATGCTTCCTAGTGTATCAGGCCTGCCTTTGAAGTACTTTTTGTGTAGTGAAACATGCATGGACTTTTTGAGAGACTGCAGATGAAGTGTTGTAACTTTTGTTGATGTCTTAATCAATAGCCATGTAAACATATTATGACTATGTATGTGAATGACTAGGGGTTTAATGTATGTTTCTCTCTAGCATGAAATGGTAGTGGCAGCCACACCTTTTGTTGTATCGGCCTTTAGCCAGCACAGTTGTTACTATTTTGGATATGTGGTTTAACGGATGTGAACTGCTTACTGTTCATTCCCTCTTCATGATTGTGTTGGATTTCTATGTGATGCTTTTTTTTATTTATTGTATGATGGCCCCATGAGGTGGGAGATGCAACCCAGAATTGAAATCCGGTGCCATAACTCTCGGTGGAGGTGCCGTGGTATTGAAAATTTTCACTCGTGAAAAGAAGGGTAGAAGGATCAGCCGACTTCATAATCGGGTGTGATCTTCACCCACGTTGGATTCTTGATGTTTTAATTTTCAATAATTAAAACTATTACCATTTTATGGATGATAATTTACATATTGTTTGCCGATGTTCTGCCAGTCAGGCGAGACATATGATGTGTTTGCTTCAATCTCCTTCTGTTTGTTCTTTTTTGTTCCTCTGCTTTCTTGAGTTGCTCAGTTAGGATCTTCACCCACGTTTTTCTCTCCGTTTTTAAGATAATTCAACCCACACTTAATTACTTTCTGACATTCCTTGCCATATTGACTAATACAACCTATACTTATTTTCTGTCATACTAACCACTAATACAACCTAATGATATGGCCCCTGCTGGCCAACAAAAGAGATAATACCAAAAAATAAGATTCACAAATCTTCACGACACCTTGCTGCAAGCGAGCTAAGGTGGATGAAGTGTCTTGCTGATCTATATGACTTTGCTGCATGATTTTAATATTATACTCTTAATAGGGAAAATATGATGTTATAAATTGATTTGGAAAAATGCTGTAAAAATAAGATGCTGCTACAACTAGAATTTGCACACTGATAACAAAAAATTTCACACGAATGAAAAGCCATTAGATTTAGTGGGTATTCTATTTAACACATAATTTGTCATAAGCAAAGTCTCTTCCCAAGAATTTTTAGAGAGTCCTAAGTATGAAAGCATACATATAAGACATTGTAATTTGCCTTTTAATTCCATACATTTTATAAACCAATTCAAATTCCTTAGAATTATATTCTCCACCTTTATCTGACATCAACACCTTAATATTCCTTCTAAATTGTTTTTTTACTTCTAGCTTATATTTCTTAAAACAAGTTAATACCTCACTTTTATGAGATATTAAATAAATATAAGTATATCTAGAAAAATCATCTATAAATGTCACAAAATATTCCTTGTGATCATATGTTCTAACATTTAGTGGACCACACACAATAGAATGAATTAAGCCCAATAATTCATCTAATCTATGTCCTATTTCAAAAGGTTTCTTAGTCATTTTTCCAATTAAGCAATGTTGACACTTAACAAATTCCATGTCATTGATGTAAGGCAACATGTTTATTTTTATCATTTGATTCATTTTAGATTTATTAACATGCACAAATCTCAAATGCCACATTTCACATTCAGATAAGAGACACACAATATAACTAGAAGCTACATTAATATTATTCATTTCATTGTATTTTACAGATAAGTGAAACAAGTCATGTTCTGGTACATATGTACCAACAACAAAGACTTTCCTATCTTTTCCAATGGACACTCGCTTATTGTAGAAATAAACTTCCAGGCCATTTTTCATAAGATAGCCCATAGAGATAAGATTTCACCTCATGCCAAAGCACTAGAGGATGTCCTTGAGTATCGTAATGTTATCTCCTACATTCAATCGATAGGTGCCTATACCTTTCACATTTAAATAGGTGTTATTGTTCCCTATGTAGATGTATTGTTTCCTAAGACCAAATTCCTTAAAGGATTCTAGCTCCTTTTTAGTTTTTGAAATGTGCCTTGTGACACTAGTCTCCACCCACCAATCATTGGAATTTAGAACAATAACGTTATTATAGTCAACTACACCAACAAAGACTCTCTTACTGTGTTCCATGGTTTTTCCATCCTTATTTGGACAATTTACCCTGTAATGACCAAATTGGCCACATGCATGACAAGAACCTCATGCCTTCTTTCTCTGTAATTGATTTAACCTATTTTTATTTTATCCCTATTTCCTCTTTCAATTCTTTTCAAACCTTGACTTTTGAAATGCAGCATTTGCCTCTTCCAAATTAGTTTCAAAACATTTCTGGTTAGCCATGATTTCCTATTCAGTTCCCAACCTAGCTTATAATTCAGTAAGTTGAAGTGGGACTGACCTTAGAGATGTGGTCACCATGCCAAAAATATGTGGCAAACTATTTAATATTATTGTTATTTGTAGTTTTTCAGGTGTGAGTGTTCCTGCAGTAAATCATTTGTCATTACTATCATATTATTGACATGTTTCACTACATTTTGTTCATCTTGCATTTTACAAAAGTTGTACTTTTGAAAAAGAAGTTGAGTTGTCATTTTGTTGACGTGGGATTTTTTTAACACAACAGATAATGATAATTTATTTATGGAGAAATACATAAGAGTTAAGAGATCATGTATTTCGGTCGCGTTTGAGACCTCTCAATAGTTGATGTCCAATTCTACACTTTACAACTTCTTTAAAGAAAAATGTCTTATCTGCATCATGTCACTGCATCTAGGTGTACACAGTATATATAAAGAAGCATAATTACAGTATCACATAAAATAGCCAAAACCTATTATAAAGTAGTTATCTGCTTCTATTCTCTTTCACACTACAAATGAGAGATATGAATTCTTTTCCCAAGAGTTAATGCAACCCAACATTTCAGGTAATTTAAGTTCCTACTAAGGAGCATTGCTGTTATGCGCAACTTAGGCTCCTACTTAAAAGCACATTGTTTAATTGTTTATACCATTTGTTAAATAGTTTAGACTCGTATTTAGGAGTGCTTTATATTTATGGATAGTTTGAACCCTTGCCCAAGAGCATTGTATATTTTTAAAATGTTTTAGATATTTTATATATTTTTATTTAAAGCATTTAAAATTTGTAGACCATTTGGGTTCCTGTCTAAGAGCATTTGGATTTTGTTTAAATTTGTTGATAGTTTAAACTCATGTTCAGGAGTGATTTGTATTTATAGAATGTTTTAGATGTCTTTATGTTTTCCTTTATCTAAAACATTGATGTTTATGGGTAGTTTAGACTCCTACCCAGGAGCATTTTTGTATTTATAGAATGTTTTAGATGTTTTTCTTTATCTAAAACATTAAAGTTTATGGGTAGTTTAAGCTCCTACCGAGAAGCATTTGGATTTTGATTTTGTTTAAATTCATAAATAGTTTAAGCTCTTGTTTAGGAGCATTTTCACTTTTTTAAGTTCATTTAAGTTTATGGATAGTTTAAGCTCATATCTAGGAGCATTTTGAATTTTTTTAATTTAAATATTTTAGATATCTTTTACATTTTTTTAATCTAAAATATTAATGTTTATGAGTAGTTTAGACTCCTACCTAGAGGGGTTTTGTTGTTTAAGTTTATAAACAGTTTAAACTCTTATTTAAGAGTGTTTGAATTTTGATTTATGGGTAGTTTAAGCTCCTGCTCGAGAGCAATTTGTATTTTTTAATTTAAATTTGCAAACAGTTTAAACTCTTATTTAGGAGCAATTGCATTTTTTTAAAGTTTATTTAAATCTATGGATAGTTTAAGCTCATATGTAGGAGCATTTTGAATTTTTTAATTTAAATTTGCAAACAATTTAAGCTCTTGTTTAGGAGCATTTGGATTTCAAATTAGTTTATAAATTTGTAAACAATTTAAGTTCTTGTTTAAGAGTTTTTTTTTTTTTTTAAAGTTTTAAGTTTGTAGACAGTTTAAACTCTTGTTTAGGAGCATTTTATATTTATGGGTGTTACCCTTCTTTCCACCCAAATGTTGGTTGGAGATATTTAAAAAAATAACAAGCACATGAGACTCAGGAAATAAGTTGAAAGTTATAAATAAAATATCAAAGTCGCCACCTTATTTTACTGGAAAACAAGAAGAGGATGAGAATGTACTCTTCAACTTAGGAATGAGATGTAAAATCTCTAAAAAAATCAAAACAAGAGGTCTGCTACTCAGAGATAATGAGTAAGGATCTAGGGTATTGGTGGAGAAGGTGTTAGACACCTCCAGCCAGCCCAGCATAAGCTGGCCTCTTTACTGTGATTGATGCATAGGTTAACTAAAATGCAGGGTGAACCAAAAGGGGAAGATCTAGTCGTCCGATTAGAAGTTTCTCGACGTACCCTAATCCAACTAGTCCCAAAATGAAAAGGAAAGAGGTGGAAATCTGGTAAATATGGGTGGAAATCTGATAAATCCATCTGGGAGCCGCACGAGGACTCAAGGAAGTTAGGTTTCAGGGCACTCACTGAGATGGCGATAAAACGAGGCGGAAATCCGATAAATACGAGAGGAAATCTGATAAATCCAAGGGAAGCTCGATAAAACATATGGGAAGCCCGATAAAATGTAGGGGAAGTCTACCAGCCTTGACGAATTTCCACCCATCTCTAGTGAAAGCCATGGACGAGCAGGGAAAAAGGAAAAATCGCAAGCGACCACAAAATAACATGCGAAATAATAAGGTGTACGTGTAATTCCTCTCTTACCCAAGGTGATATACGTGCAAAATAGGAAGGAGAGGGGGACTGAGGGTGATCCCTGAGGGAGGATAGGCTTACCCTGGTCAAAGCCATGGATGAGTAGGGGTATAGCTATCAATAAAAGACCTGTCTCCCCCTTTTCTATCGGTGGGAAGGGGGGAGAGGATGACTAACTTGTAGGAAGGTTGGGCTAGAGTCACTGCTGGCGAGCTCTCCTACACAGACGGTCGACCGGTGATGAAAATCAGTTATTGGATGAACGAGTAGTCACCGTCGGAGAAGCTGGATTGCCTGGATACTCGAACAGCAGTGGGATCGAAGAGTCGAACCTCTCTCTAGTGGTAAGGGGAGGGTTATTTATAGGCTAAGGTTGTGACGTTTCGCAAAGTTGGATCGTCGAGCATTGGAAGGCCAAGTATTGCACACGTTACGTTGACTGAGTGACGATTGGGCTCGCCGAGCACTTGGAATTGTTTGGAGGCACCGACACTCTGGGCCGGAATTCCACCTTTCTAGCCGGAATTCCACCTCCTTTGCTGCGGAAGGCCAATGCTTGCTGGTTCATTGTAGTGAGTCTCCAAGCGCTTTAGAAACGATTAGCGCAACAAGGCGAAATTTCACTGTTTTGATCGAAATTTCGTCGTTTCTGCCGTAGAAGTCTAGATATCTGCATCTACTACCAAGGGACTGATCTCGCATAGTGAGTCTCCAAGCACTCTTGAAACGACTAGCGCAAAGGGGAGAAATTCTGCTCTTTTGATCGAAATTTGTACTTGTGCAGTAGAAGTTCAAAGATTTGTACTTGTGTAGTCAGTTGCTTGGAGACTGGTTTCACACCTCTAGGGGGCGCATCAAGAGCGGTTGGCGGGTTGGACATCCACCTTATAGGCCGAAAACCCACCCACCTGCCGCCAGACGACCGGTCCATTCCAGGACTAGTGTCTCAGCTATAATACCTTTGGAAGGTGCATCAGAGGCGACCAGGGAATTGGGCTTACGCCTCTGGAAGGTGCATCAGAGGCGGCTAGGGAATTGGGCTTACGCCTTTGGAAAGTGCATTAGAGGCAGCTAGGGAATGAGCTATCTATGACGTAGTAGGAATGTCGGCTACTGGTTTATTGTCGATTTGGGGAAAGTGGCTGCTGGCTACGTGAGCTAGGTGGCGCCTTGCTGCTTCTTCCACCTTGGGAAGAACGGTTGGCATCCATGGTGAGGACGTGACTGGTGTATTAGCTATCGACGTGTAGTTGGGTTTGGGAAGAGGCTACTAACTACATGAGCTGGGTGATGCATTGCCCTTGCCTTCACCACCAAAGTTCGCAAGTGTTACCCTATGGCTAGCTATAACATTACGAGCTTTACTCTATGGCCGACTGTAACATTACGAGCTTTACTCTATGGCCGACTATAACATTATGGGCCTTATTCTATTGTTGGCTGTAACATTACGGCCCTTACTCTACGATTGGCCAAAAGCAAAAAATGAAAGTGTTGTAAACCAAACGTTGATAAAAATGGAATTTTCGGCTGACCAATGACCGTCAGACGAGTAATAGGTTCATTGGATGAGGGCTGACTCAATGGAGTAGGTCTGTTGAGCGAGAGGTATGAGGCGAAAGACGAAATGAGACTTCCGCCTAGGAGGTCTGGCTTCCAGCTGATATAGCCAACAACCGGCTCAAACTTCTGGGGTGCCCTAGTTGGCACCTAGGAGTACAACACTTAATTCGAACCTAAATTGTAAGAGGCTGAATGTTTGGCCCAAACTAACCATGACGTTAATTGCATATCCTCGAGTATGAGGGATCAACAATAGGTAGTTTAAGCTCCTACTTAGGAGCATTTGAATTTTGATTTTGTTTAAAGTTTATAAACAGTTTAGGCTCTTATTTAGGAGCATTTGGATTTTGATTTAGTTCGTTATAAATTCCAATTTGGTGTGGAATTCTAACGATTTAGTTTACTTTCGTTTAGTTTGTTGAAAGTTTCAATTTAGTGTGAAACTTCGTAAGTTTCATTTATGTTGGTTTAATTTCTATTACATTTTGTTTAATTTTGATTTGTGTTTCGATATAATGTGAAACAATTTAATTTAGTTTGATTTAATGGTTTGTTTTATTTAATTTCTACTTAAATTTCAATTTAACGTGGAACTATTATGTTTTGATTTGATAAGCTTCAAGTTAGCATGAAGCTTATAAAATTTCAATTTCAATTTTGTAAGTTTCAATAATTATGAAACTTAATTTTACTTCTGATTTCTCATATTTTAGTTAATATAAAACTTTATAGTTTCAATTTTAATCAACTAAGTTTCAATTTAGTGTGAAACTTAATAAGTTTAGTTTCCAATTTCATGAGTTCTTTTTAATGTGAAACTTTATCATTTTGATTTTAATTTGATACGTTTTGGTTTGATTTTATAAGTTGAACTTAATAATTTTGATTTCAACTTAATACTTTTTAGTTCCATCTTAATTTAATAAGTCCTAATTTAATGTAGAACTTAATAATCCTATTTTTTAATTTCATAAGCTTTAGTTGATGTAAAACTTTACCATTCTCATTTTAACTTATTAAGCTTCAACTTAGGTGAAACCTAATAATTTCATTCTCAATTTAATAAGTTTCGGTTAATGTGAAACTTTATAAATTTAATTTTGGTTTACTAAGTTTCAATTTAGGTGAAACTTAATAATTTCTTAATAAGTTTCAATTAAGGTGAAACTTTATACTTAAATTTTAATCATAATTTTATAAACTCTAATTAATGTCAAATTTCATGTTTAAATTGAATTTTATATAAGTTTCAATTTCATGTAGAACTTATAAACTTAATTTTTTTTTAATTTTTTTTTAAAAATTAGGTTCCAATTTCATGTGAAACCTTATAGATTTTAATATTAGTATGTTTTTTGTTTAATTTTATCAGGTTTGGATTTAATGCAAAACCCTATGGATTTTCAATTTATAAGCTTTAATTTCATGTGAAATCTTATCCGTTTTCAATTTATAAGTTTCAATTTCATGCGAAACTTATAAAATTTTAATTTAGGATATTAATATTTTTCTTAATTAGGTTCTAATTTATTGTGAAACCTTTTAATATGAGAATTGAATGAATAAGTTTTAATTTTAGGTAAAACTTATCATGTTGCATCTTTTTATATATATATTTTAGTTTTTATGGGTTTCTTTTTATATAAGTTCCAATTTCATGTGAAATTTATCAATGTTTTTTTTATTTTCTTTTGTTATTATGTCTACAATTTAATATGAATACTATAGATTTTCAATTTAATGTGAAAATCTATATGATAAGTTTTAATTTAAATTCTTTGATCTAATCACGTTATATATATTTTTTTTTTTCTTTTCATTTTGTTCTTTTTATTTTTATATTTCGTTGCATTTCCTTTGTTATATGGGCCATTTGTTTTTTTTCAATTTTTCCTTTAATGCACGACCCGCCCACAACCCGCTTCTCCTTCTTCGCATAGGGGCTCCTGCAGGGGGTCATTTCGGCCAGGTTTCCGGTGAGTTCTCCTCCGCACAGCGATTGAGGGCGATGTGCGTTCGATCGGCAAAACATGCGGCGCAAATGAGCGGCAAGATGGCGAAAACGAGCGGTGATTGATGGGGATCTAGCGAGAGCTCGCAGCGGAGGACCGGCGACGATCGTGGAATGCCTACTCATGTATTTTTGTTCGTTTATTTGTTTTTTTTTTCTTTTTTCGGTTTAGGTTTTGTCTTATTTCCTTCTTCCAATCTTTCCCTTAGAGATTTTCGTGCTGTTTTCCTCGGATCTAAGATTTCTTCTTGTCGTTCCAGTGTCTTTTTCTTTTGATATTGTTTTTTTGATCGGAGGTTTCCCCTTTTTTCGGTTAGGGTTTTAATTTAAACGAAAGTTCGTCATCCGACGGGTCTTCTCCATCGGGTGTTTTTTTGTTTGTTTGAGTGTTCGTTCTATGCTAGTATTTTCATCGGACAGAGTTTCCCCTTAGTTTTTTGGACTTTGAGGGTTTTTTTTTTTTGAAAAGAAAGGGGGATGGGAGACAACTTTAGTGGTGCTTCTTCATCTTGACTTTCCTGAGATGTGAAATGAAGGAGAAACAGAGGAGGACAGTTTCGGCGGTGCCCCCCTTAGGTGTAAAGCTGGAAAGAACCGAAGGAGGACAGCTTCAGCGGTGCCCCCTTCTAATCCTCTGGTGTGCATTTTCTTTTTCTTTTTGTGTTTGCAGAGGAGACGAAGGGAGATAGCTTCAGCGATGCCCCCTCTCCGACCCTCCATGTATCATTAGTTGTTTTTTTTTTTTTTTACCTTCCTCATCACTTCTTCCCTTATTTTGCCTTATTTCTCACCTTGAAACGGCGACAGGAGGTGGTTGTAGGGACACACTAGGGTTCCTTCTTCCAGACGAAGCGAACGGTGAAGGGAGCGAACGACGAGGAGAGTGAACTGTGAGCGGGTGGAATCGGCAGTACGTGATGACCACGGGGATCTCTGGATAGTTGAAGCATGCGGCAACGAACAACAGCTATAGGGTGACTCTTCACAAACGAATGACGACAAGTGGGAGTTGGAGACACGTACCTTACTGAGAGGTCAGTTGGAGTTCGACCTGTGGGATGCGTTGGCATTTATAGGCAAGGCGATTATCTGGGAACCATCGAACGTGCAGATCGTAATGAAATGGGGAAGTGAGGGGAAGCGACTGTTCGACGGTTTGAGAGGTCGAGTCATCCTCTCTTCTTTGCATCTTTCCCTCTCCTCTCTTTTTTTTCGCATTCGCACCTTCTGTAAACCGAGTGATGACTCACTCTCAATTGAAAGTAATTTGTACTTTGTAAAATGGATTGGATTGGATTGGATTAATGAGTTAATACGTTGAATGAAGAATTTCATTGTATAAAATTTTCAGTTTCAACACATTTGTATTGTCTTATCATACTTCTCTTTCAAAGAAATCCACAAAGTGTTAGCAGTAGTGTAAATTTTAAAATATTTCATCAAGCTATCCTCTATAATCATGAACATAAGACTTTTTACTTTCTTATATTCAATTTTTCATTTTTCTATTTTCCTTATTTCTACTTTAGAAGTGTTATTTTCAATTTCTAGAGGATTAGCCTCAATGACATGTTCTAGATTGTCAAATTCTAGTGCATATTTTATTTTCCTATGCTACATCTCATAGTTCACCCCATTAGCTTCTCAATTTTAGCCAATTTGATTGAAATCAACTTGCTAGCCATTTTTCAAATCTACAACAATATAATTTTCAAAATTATAAAACTATTTTTAGGAATTTCCTAATATTGAGGTATAATGATGAGGGTGGAATTGGGCAAAATTGAATTCCATCTAAATTAATTTTGCCCAATTCTTTGAACACAAACACCCCCTTCATTATCATCCTTCCTTCAGGTCTTTCATGTTCATGTAACTCTAACTAGTATTATCTATACACTTGATATTTTAGATCATCACCTATACATCCCTTATTGACATTATCAAAACACAATACATTAAGGGGTATTTTTCTAACAATCTCCTTTTTTCAATAATGGCAAAATAAACATGCAAAAAGAAATATACAATTGAGTACACTATATATATGCTAGTCCTTCTCCCCTTTTTGATATTAACGAAAAGGGAGGAACAAGTATGTGTAAATACAAGTGAAGCTCTCCATGTCTAGATGCACAACAAATTTTCAAAAAATTTGTTTTAAATTAAAGAGACCCAACATACTTAAAATGACAATAAGCATCAAGTAAGATAAAACAAAAATGAAAATAATGTCATTGCAAAGATGAAACCAAAGCATACTTAAAATATCATTACAACATGAAAATAATAAAACAAAGATGTGTCCACACATAATTACAACATCATAAGCATCAAGTTGGACAACATAAACATCAAATTGGACAAAAAAACATAGACTAGCAAACTGGAAACGACATATTTGCATAAGGGTCTTGGGATGGTCTATTGAGATTAAGCTTTTTGATTGCCTCAAGTAGAGTAGCAGTTTAAGCCTCTATCTTGGCATTTAAGCATTGCTATAATTTCTCTCCAAAGTCTTGGATACAAATATCAATATAATCTTGTAAATTCTCCATGCTAACCTTCTGTTTCATAAAATGTTCACTTATATGGTTATACATCTCATTGAGCTGCCCCTTAAGATACATTTCATTATCTTCTTCCTCTCAAGAAGCAGTGGGCATGCACTTGTGTTGGCTCCATTCTACCGAGCACAGTAGGTGAGTTCATAGTTGTGGGCTATGCTGGTTGACTAGTTGATGCTTACTCTTTGTGACACTGAAAGATGTTCAACATTATGTGATTTGAGGTTAACCAAATGCCTTTGAAAATTTTCAAATCAAACCCAAATTTCTCCAATAGTCTTATTATAGTCGGTCCATAGAAGAGTTTGGTCTTAAGCCTACTCAAGCAATGCAAGAAAGCCAGTTGACTTGTATTCCATCCATTATTTCATAAGTTGTTCTCAAAGTGTCTTTGCTTAATTTATCATTATGACCTTTCCTTTGAAAGATATATGTTGAGATAATGTTATTAGGGTTTGTGGTGTAGAACCTGACTCTTGATGAAGGCAGAGTCAAGCAGTAGTCGGCAGATTAAAGGCAGTAGCCAGCACCTGTGGTTGGTTGTGGTGTGGAGCTTGATTTGATGAAGGCAATCAAGCGGCAATCGGCAGATGCAGGCAACAACTAGTGGATGAGAGGCGACAATCGGCACTTGTGGCTGGCTAGAATGTTGTGGACTGACAGAGGTCATGGAGCGGTTGCAGGTTCGACCAAATGTCTGGCAGCCAACTGGAAGATTGGTAGTCGATTGGGGAACCGGACATGACTGGCAGAGGACGAGCATAGACATAAAGTCTGTAGTGTTACAACTAACTGTAGACTAAAGTTCGTAGTGTTACGGTTAGTCGTTGGTAGAGGTGTGGAGTGACTGGAGGATCGATTGGCCAACTGTCGGATCGAAGGATAGCCACTATGATGCAATTGTTGGTCAACTCTACGTCAAATCTATTGATGATGGATCTAGATCCATGACTACGATTGCTTGTCCATTTAGGGTTTAGTGTGTTGTTCTATAAATAGAGCATGTTGTAACTCTAGGAGAGTAATGGTGTGAGTGGTGTAACAATGGCGTGCGTGAAGGAGAGAGATGGTGCCCATCTTGAGAGAGAGGTTGCAGGTGTAGATGGGAGGAGTTGCTACAGTGACTGTAAGCCGACACTTGTATACATCGAAAGCTAAAGAATTGAAGCAACAAGAGTCCCACCATGGTCCCGTGGAGTAGGCAAGTTGTCGAACCATGTTAAACCCTATGTTGTGTGTGTTTGTTTCCTTTCTCTTTCTCTCTTCCACCAAGTCGGAGAGGTCGAGTGCACGAGTGAGTGAATGACGATTCGAACAACTAGTATCAGAGTGAAGGTTGGAGGAGGTTCGACTCTGTGTAGTTGTGGTGAAGAAGTTGGTGTCCATCCAAAGTAGGTCGGCATTCGACTAGATAAAGTGGAATCTAGAGAAGTTTATCGCTAAAGCAGGTGGGTGTCCATAGGAGTCGACATCTAGTAGGGTGGGCAGCAACCAACTGTACAGACTGGTAGCCAAATAGATCCATGGGGATTCTGAAAGAAGTGGGAGCCATAGGCGAAAACAAGTTCATAGTAGAGAAATTTGATGGAAAGGATTTTGGGTTCTGGAAGGTATAAGTTGAGGACTACCTTCACATGAGGGACTTAGACACACCGTTGATAGGGGTAAAACCTGAGAAGATGAGCAGGAAGAGTGGGAGCGGTTAGACAAGAAGGCACTAAGAGTGGTTAGGTTGTTACTGACAAAGAACGTTGCGTTCAATGTCATCAAAGAGAGGATAACAGCTGATATGATGAAAGCATTGTCCAACATGTACAAGAAGTTGTCAGCGTCAAACAAGGTATTTTTAATGAGGTGATTGTTCAACCTGAAAATGGTTGAAGGGAAACTTGTCACCATGCACATCAATGAGGATGTCCATTGGAGGAGCAACATAGAGGGAGAAAGTTCTGGAATGACCCTTCACGTCGGGGCTAGAAACCAATGACAAAGTCGGTGGAATAGAGATTGTCGCTAGGTTGACTAGGTTGGTGGTGGAATGAGACAGAATCTAAAGGATGATGAGTGCTAGAACTATAGTCGGAAGGGGCACCTAAGCAGGAGGTGTGATGCCCCGAGGATGGACAAGGGGAAAGCACATGGGGAGGGATTTGTCAATGTAGTCAATGAGGAGCTACAGGACGATGCCTTGATCTACAGTTTGGAGAGTCTGGCTTTTGTCGGGGTTATGGACTTGGGCACATCCTTCCATTCCACCCATAAGAAGGGGTTGTTGCATGGGTATGTCACAACTCGGAAGAAGAAAGTCCACCTTGCAGATGGAAGGAACTTAGACGTGCTTGGTAAGGGTTCTGTGAAAATTCTGATGGACGGAGGTCAGTGGGAGCTGGACGACGTCTGGTATGTTCCTGACTTAGCTAGAAACTTGATCTCGATAAGTCAGTTGGATTAGGAAGGTTACCATGTGGACCTGGGTGGGGGTCGATGGGTGGTAACTTGTGGGACAGAGACGGTGGCCAAGGGGTAGAAGATCATAATGCTCTATAGAGTCCCTAGTAGAGTACGCAAGGGGATGACATTAAAGGAAGGGGAGCCCGCTAAGAGAGAACTGATTTTCAGGATGTCAAAGGCAGAATTCGACAAAAATCACCCAACAGCTGGAGGGTCGGAATTGAAGTTCAACTTAGTGATAGTTTCCAAGAGGAATGTCAGTCGACAAATGGGTGTTGCAAACAAGACTCATCCATGATACAAAATGGAGTGGAGAGTCCAGAGCAATGCAAGAAGGCTTGCCAATAGTCATAGAAAGGTCGAGGAGAGATCCATCACTCGATGAAAGAAGGTTGTTTCAGAGGGAGACTGCAAGCGTTTGGGAGTCTCAGGTGGGTCAGCCAGAATGTATGTCGGTTGAAGAAACACGGATCAGGGGTTAGCAGAGTTAAGCCTATTTCAAAAGCTCTAGTGTCATCAAGGAGAGGTGTGGAATGATTGTGTGTTAGCCTAAAAAACATTGGAAGAAGTTGTGTGTTAGCCTGAAAAACACTTGAAGATGCTGTGTGTCAGTTTGTAAAACATAGAGTTGGAAGGACAACTCAAGATGAAGAAAGACAAGCCGTGAAGTTAGTCTCCAAGTGGGAGATTGTTGGGTTTGTGGTGTGGAGCTTGACTTGATGGAGAGTCAGGCGGTAGCCAATGGATGTAGGTGGTAGCTAGCAGATGATAGGTAGTAGCCGGCACCTGACTTGATGAAGGTGGTAGTAGGTGGCTAGAATATTGTGGAATATTGCGATTGGAATAGGCTGTGGAGCCTGACTTGATGAAGGCAAAGTCAGGCGACAGTTGGTGGATGAAAGGCGATAGTTGGCACTTGTGGCCGACTAGAATGTTGTGGACTGGCAGAGGCTATGGAGCAATTGCAGGTCTAGCTAGATGTCCAGCAGCTGGCTAGAAGATTGACAGTCGGTTAGGGAATTAGATGTGGTTGGCGGAGGATGAGTGAGAACATAAAGTCTGTAGTGTTACGACTAGTCGTAGATTAAAATCCATAGTGTTACAGTTAGTCGTAAACTAAAGTCCATAGTGTTACGACTAGTTGTTGGTAGAGGCATGGAGCAACTAAAGGACTAGTCGACTGCCAAATAGAAGGGCAACCACTGCGATGCAATCATTGGTTAACTTCACGTCATATTTGTTGATGATGGATTCAGATCGATGACTAGGATTGCTTGTCCATTTAGGGTTTGGTGTGTTGCTCTATAAATAGAGCATGTTGTAACCCTAGGAGAGTAACTGTTTGAGTGGTGTGACGGTGGTGTGCATGAAGGAGAGAGACAACGCCCTGAGAGAGAGGTTGCATGTGTAGATGGAAGGAGTTGCCGCAGTGACTGTAAGTTGGCACTTGTACACATCGAAAGCTAAAGACCTGAAGCAGCAAGAGTCCTACCACCATTTCGTGGAATAGGCAAGTTGCTGAACCATGTTAAACCGTGTGTTGTGTGTGCCTGTTTCCTTTCTCTTTTTCCCTTTCACCATGTTGGAGAGGTCAAGTGCACGAGCGAGCGAATGATGGTTCCAACACCATGGAGTAGGTAAGTTGTTGAACCATGTTAAACCCTATGTTGTGTGTGTTTGTTTCCTTTCTCTTTCTCCCTTTCACCACATCAGAGAGGCCAAGTGTATGAGTGAGTGATCGACAGAATCCAACAATTGGTATTAGAGGGTTTAGGTTGAGAAGGGAGCATTGGTAGAGAAGTTGACGTCTGTACGGAGTAGCTCGACATCCG
Source organism: Amphibolis antarctica (assembly GCA_024699675.1). Classification (NCBI taxonomy): domain Eukaryota; kingdom Viridiplantae; phylum Streptophyta; class Magnoliopsida; order Alismatales; family Cymodoceaceae; genus Amphibolis; species Amphibolis antarctica. The sequence goes on along the minus strand of JAMKPZ010000493.1, from coordinate 6,845 downwards.
ACTAAATAGAGCGAAATCTGGAGAAGCTTGCTGCTAGAGTAGGTGGGCGTCCAGAGGAGTCAATGTCCAGTAGGGAGGGTGGCAACCGGCTGAATGGATTGATAGCCAGATAGATCCACACAGACTTCAGAAAAAAGTGGGAGTTATGGGTGAAGACAAGTTCATGGTGGAGAAATTTGATTGAAAGGATTTTGAGTTCTGGAAGGTACAGGTTGAAGACTAGTTACACATGAGGGATTTGGACGTGCTGTTGACAGGGGTAAAACCTAACAAGATGAGCCAAGAAGAGTGTGAGTGGTTGGATAGGAAGGCACTGTGAGTGGTCAAGTTGCTGTTGACAAAGAACGTTGCGTTCAATATCATCAAGGAGAGGACAACAGCTAATATGAGAAGTCGTTGTCATCAAAGAAAGTGTTTTTGATGAAGCAACTATTCAACCTGAAGATGGCCGAAGGGAAGCCTATCATTGTGTATATCAATGAGTTCAACACGTTGATCTCCCAATTGGGCTCAGTGGAAATCTCCTTCGTTGAGGAGATTAAGGCGCTGATTATGCTGTCGACTTTGCTAGAAAGTTGGTCTGTGGTTGTTACAAGATTTAGTAGCTCTCTAAGACACGAGAAGCTACGATTGGATGATGTTCGAGATCTAATCCTAAATGAAGATATTCATTAGAGGAGCAACGTAAAGGGAGAATGTTTCGAAACGATCCTTCACGTCGGGGCTAGAAACCAACGACAGAGCTGATGGAATGGTGATGATCGTTGGGGTGACAAGGACGGTGGTGGAACGAAATGGAGTTTGAAAGATGTTGAGTGCTGGAACTGTGGCCGGAAGGGCCACCTGAGCAAGGGGATGATATTCAAGGAAGGGGAGCCCGTTGGAAGAGAACCAATGTCTGGAAGGTTGGAGGTAGAATCCGAAAAAAGTGAGCCAGAAACTAGAGGGTTGGAACTGAAGTTCGACTCAGCGACAGGTTCCAAGAGAAATGTTAGCCGACGAAGGGGCATTGCAAACAAGACTCATGATATAGGATAGAGTTAAGAGTCAAGAGCAATGCAAGAAGGCTTACCAACGGTCATAGGAAGGTCGAGGAGAGATCCATCACTTGACGACGAAAGGTTGTTTTAGACGGAGACTGTAGGTGCTTAGGAGTCTCAAGAGGGTTAGCTGGAAAGTATGCTAGCTGAAGAAATAGCAACCGAGGGTTAGTAGAGTTAAGCCCATTTCAAAAGCTATAGTGTCATCAAGGAGAGGTGTGGCACAATTATGTGTTAGCCTGAAAAACATTAGAATAGGTTGTGTGTTAGCTTGTAAAACACAGAGTTAGAAGGACAACTCAAGATGAAGAAATACAAGCCGTTAAGTTAGTCTCCAAGTTGGAGATTGTTGGGGTTTATGGTGTGGAGCATAACTCTTGATGAAGGCAGTGCCTGCTGGCGGATGTAGGTGACAGTCGACGAATGAAAGGCGATAGCCAGTACCTATGGCCAGTTGTGGTGTGGTGCCTGACTTGATGAAGGCAGTCAGGTGGCAACTAGCGGATGCAAGAGACAACTGACTAATGAGAGGCGGCAACAGACACCTGTGGTTAGTTAGAATGTTGTGGAATGGCAAAGGTCGTGGAGCGGCTGCACGTTTGGCCAGATGTCCAACAACCGGCTGGAAGATCGATAGTCGATTGGGGAATCAGACGTGGCTAGTGTAGGACGAGCATGGAGATAAAGTCCATAGTGTTATGACTGGTCGTAAACTAAAGTTCATAGTGTTATGGCCAGCCATTGGCAGAGGCGTGGAGCGGCTAGAGGATTGATTAGTTAGAGGCATCCGGCTGGCCATCGGATCGAAGGGCAGCCACTGCGATGTAATCGTTAGTTAACTCTACATCAAATTTGTTGATGATGGATCTAGATTGACGGCTAGGATTTCTTGTCCATTTAGGGTTTGGTGTGTTGTTTTATAAATAGAGCATGTTGTAACCCTATGAAGAGTAACGGTGTGAGTGGTGTGACAACGGCATGCGTGAATGAGAGAGACGGCACCCATCCTGGGAGTGAGGCTGTGTGTGTGGATGGAGGAGTTGCCATAGTGTTGTAAGCCAGCACTTGTACAAATCAGAAGTTAAAGAGCTGAAGCAGCAAGAGTCCCACCACCGTTCCATGGAGTGGGCAAGTTGTCGAACCGCATTAAACCCTATGTGTGCGTGTTTGTTTCCTTTCTCTTTCTCCCTTCCATCACGTCATAGAGGCCGAGTGTACGATCGAGTGATCGACGAGATCCAACAAATGTGTGCTACTATCTTTGCTTCCTTATTTAAGTCTACAACTGATATGTCTTGCAAACTCCTGTAATTGTATCACTAACCACTCTATTAATATCTTTATTCTTAAATGAGTGGAAGTATTATGGTTAGGTTATGTAGTTCCCTTGTTGGATAAACCAAGTTGTACTTCTAAAACTCTTTGATTTATCACCATCCTTCTATCATATAGGTAGCTTATAAAGCCATCATCACATTCAACTAAGTTTTCATAGAAAAGAGTGATAGCTTTAGGGTAAACTAATGTTCTCATCAGTTGTAGAAAGTTTAATAGCTCTTGATGCTCAAACACGCTTTGTATTCCTTTCATACTAATGAAATTTATTGCTCTTACGTATAAAATCTCTTTTCCATAATATTTTGTCTCATATGCTTCTTTTACTAAGGGATTTTTAAAAATATAAGACAAGAAGGAACTAGATGTACCTCTTGATAGGGGATCACACCAAGGACAATGGAAGAACACACTCTTGTTCCTCACCATTGTAAGTGTACATGGAGAATAGAAGAAGAAGAATCAAGCATACAAGGAATTTACGTGATTCAACAATTACCTACTCCACAATTGCACAAGCACACATTTTACTATTCTATTGCTAGACACACACTCATGTTACAACATGACCCATATATATAGGATAGGGTTAGGGCTACATATTGTCCATTCATATTCATTGACAACCCAATGTTCACTTCTTCGGCATTTCATGTCCACTGGTCCTTAGCTCCATCAACAACACTGTGTTTTGCTTATTGGCATGCTGATGTCTACACACACAATTCCATCAACATCCTTAGTGCATTCAATGGCAATCTGTACACTAATACCCCAACAATCTCCAATGTGGAGACTAACAATCATTGGTCAATCTCCCTTCCTTTGTTTGTGCAACAACTCCCTTCTTCAAGTAGCTCGAAGGGCAATTAGGGTCTTACATAGCCCTAACTTTTGAATGCTAACACTCTTGATTAATATATCTACTGCATTCCTTGTGGTGTAGAGCTTGACTTGATAGAGAGTCAGGCGGTAGCCGTTGGATGCAGGCGGTAGCTAGCAAATGATAAGCAGTGGCTGACACCTGTGGCCTACTAGAATATTACGGTTGAAATAGGTTGTGGAGCCTGACTTGATGAAGGTAGAGTCAGGCGACTGTCGGTGGATGAGAGGCGATAGCTGCCACTTGTGGCTGGCTAGAATGTTGTGGACTGACAAAGGCCATGGAGCCGTGACATCTGGCATGTGTGAAGGAGAGAGATAGCGTCCTGAGAGAGAGGTTGCATGTGTAGACGGAAGGAGTTGCCGCAGTGACTATAAATTGGCACTTGTACACATCGAAAGCTAAAGAGTTGAAGCAGCAAGAGTCCTACCACCATTCCGTGGAGTAGGCAAGTTGCTGAACCACGTTAAACCCTGTGTTGTGCGTGTTTGTTTCCTTTCTCTTTTTCCCTTCCACCACGTTGGAGAGGTCGAGTGCACGAGTGAGCGAATGACGGTTCCAACACCATGGAGTAGGTAAGCTGTTGAACCACGTTAAACCCTATGTTGTGTGTGTTTGTTTCCTTTTTCTTTCTCCCTTTCACCACATCAAAGAGGCCAAGTGTATGAGTGAGTGATCGACAGGATCCAACAATTGGTATTAGAGGGTTCAGGTTGAGAAGGGAGCATCGGTAGAGAAGTTGATGTCCGTACAGAGTAGCTCGGCATCCAGCTGGATAGAGTGAATTCCGAAGAAGCTTGCTGCTAGAGCAGGTGGGCGTCTAGCAGAGTCAACGTTTGGTAGGGAGGGCGGCAACCGGTTGTACAGACCGATAGCTAAATAGATCCACACGGACTTTAGAAAAAGTGGGAGCTATGGGTGAAGACAAGTTCATGGTGGAGAAATTTGATTGAAAGGATTTTGAGTTCTGGAAGGTACAGGTTGAAGACTACCTGCACATAAGGGATTTGGACATGTCGTTGACAAGGGTAAAACTTGAGAAGATGAGCCAGGAAGAGTGTGAGTGGTTGGACAGGAAGGCACTGTGAGTGGTCAAGTTACTGTTGACAAAGAATGTTGCGTTCAATATCATCAAGGAGAGGACAACAGCTAATATGAGAAGTCGTTGTCATCAAAGAAGGTGTTTTTGATGAAGCAACTATTCAACTTGAAGATGGCCGAAAGGAAGCCTATCATTGTGTATATCAATGAGTTCAACACGTTGATCTCCCAGTTGGGCTCAGTGGAAATCTCCTTCGATTAGGAGATTAAGGCGCTGATTATGCTATTGACTTTGCTAGAAAGTTGGTCTGTGGTTGTTATAGGAGTGAGTAGCTCTTTGAGACATGAGAAGATACGATTGGATGATGTTTGAGATCTGATCCTAAATGAAGATGTTCATTAGAGGAGCAACGTAGAGGGAGAATGTTTTGGAACGGCCCTTCACGTCGAGGCCGAAAACTAACGATAGAGTCGATGGAATGGTGATGATCGCCGAGGCAACAAGGACAGTGGTGGAACGAAATAGAGTTTGAAAGATGCTGAGTGCTTGAACTATGGCCGGAAGAGCCACCTGAGCAAGAGGTGTGAAGCCCCGAGGATGGACAAGGGGAAAACACACTAAGTGGGTTCTGCCAACATAGCTGACGAGGAGCTACAGAACAATGCCCTAATATGCAGTTTGGAGAGTCTGGTGGATGCCTGGGTTATGGACTCGGGTGCATCCTTGCATTCCACCCATGAAAAGTTATTGCGTAGGTACATTGCAACATGAAAGAAGACTCCACCTTGTAGACGACAGGAACTTAGATGTTCTTGGCAAGAGTTTTGGCAAAATTTTGATCGACGGAGGTTAGTGGGAGCTAGACAATGTTTGGTACATTCCTAACCTGACCAGAAACTTGATCGCGATAAGTTAGTTGGATCAGGAAAGTTACCATGTGGACTTGGGTGGGGGTTGATGGGTGGTAACTTGTGGGACACAAATGGTAGCCAAGGGGTAGAAGATCAAAACACTCTATAAAGTCCTTGGTAAAGTACGCAAGAGGATGATATTCAAGGAAGGGGAGCCCGTTGGAAGAGAACTGATGTCTGGAAGGTCAATTGACAAAGAGGTAGAATCTGAAAAAAGTGGGCCAGAAGCTAGAGGGTTGGAACTAAAGTCCAACTCAGCGACAGGTTCCAAGAGGAATGTTAGCCGACGAAGGGGCGTTGCAAACAAGATTCATGATATAGGATAGAGTGGAGAGTCAAGAGAAATGCAAGAAGGCCTACCAACGGTCATAGGAAGGTTGAGGAGAGATCCATCACTCGACGACGAAAGGTTGTTTTATACGGAGATTGTAGGTGCTTAGGAGTCTCAGGAGGGTCAACTGGAAATTATGCTAGCTGAAGAAATAGTAATCGAGGGTTAGTAGAGTTAAGCCCATTTCAAAAGCTATAGTGTCATCAAGGAGAGGTGTGGCACAGTTGTGTGTTAGCCTGAAAAATATTAGAAGAGGTTGTGTGTTAGCTTGTAAAACACAGAGTTAGAAGGACAACTCAAGATGAAGAAATACAAGTCGTGAAGTCAATCTCCAAGTTGCTTGGAGATTGTTGGGGTTTATGGTGTGGAGCTTGACTCTTGATGAAGGTAGAGCCTGCCAGCAAATGTCGGTGACAGTTGACGAATGAAAGGCGGTAGCCAGCACCTATGGCTAGTTGTGGTGTGGTGCCTGACTTGATGAAGGCAGTCAGGTGGCAACTAGCGGATGCAAGAGACAACTGACTAATGAGAGGCGGCAACAGACACCTGTGGTTAGTTAGAATGTTGTGGAATGGCAAAGGTCGTGGAGCGGCTACACGTTTGGCCAGATGTCCAACAACCGGCTGGAAGATCGATAGCCGATTGGGGAATCAGACATGGTTGGTGGAGGACAAGTGAGGACATAAAGTCTGTAGTGTTATGACTAGCCGTAGATTGAAGTTCGTAGTGTTATGGCCAGCCATTGGCAGAGGCGTGGAGCGGCTAGAGGATTGATTAGTTAGAGGCATCCGACTGGCCATCGGATCGAAGGGCAGCCACTGCGATGCAATCGTTAGTTAACTCTACATCAAATTTGTTGATGATGGATCTAGATTGATGGCTAGGATTTCTTGTCCATTTAGGGTTTGGTGTGTTGTTTTATAAATAGAGCATGTTGTAACCCTATGAAGAGTAACGGTGTGAGTGGTGTGACAACGGCATGCGTGAAGGAGAGAGACGACACCCATCTTGGGAGTGAGGCTGTGTGTGTGGATGGAGGAGTTGCCATAGTGTTGTAAGCCAGCACTTGTACAAATCAGAAGTTAAAGAGCTGAAGCAGCAAGAGTCCCACCACCGTTCCATGGAGTGGGCAAGTTGTCGAACCACATTAAACCCTATGTGTGCGTGTTTGTTTCCTTTCTCTTTCTCCCTTCCATCACGTCATAGAGGCCGAGTGTACGATCGAGTGATCGACGAGATCCAACAAATGTGTGCTACTATCTTTGCTTCCTTATTTAAGTCTACAACTGATATGTCTTGCAAA
>JAMKPZ010000492.1:0-77088 GCA_024699675.1 Amphibolis antarctica | reverse complement strand
TTTTTGGTTAATTTAAAGGTGAAAGAAAATAGGTTATCGTTAGGATTATTAAACATAATACTTCGTAGATGTAAACTTAACATCAACTGAATGGTAAGAGTTACGGTATACGTGAGAAGGAAAATAAAGTAATGTTGGTTAGATAGATTATTGAAAAATTTAGATGATCTAGATTTAATCTAAATTATTAAATTAAAATATCATTAGAAAAATAACTCTAGTAATACTACTAAAAAAATATTTTCCTTATTTAATATACAAACATATCTTTCAAATAAATTTAATATTTTATATTAAAAAATTATATAAAAATTTATATTATAAATCTTATAATTTCATATAAAAAAAATGTAAACCCTACTTTATTTAATTTTACAACTTAAACAGATACTACTGATCATCGTGAAGGACATTGGCTACATTAAGAAGAGTTATTTTAATTTTAATTTTAATTTAATATAAATTTTTACGTATTATCGTTATTATATAAATTTTATTATAATAATTACTATACGATTTAACGTTATTTATTTTATTACTTTTAACTTAAATTCCATCTCATTTTTAAAATAAATTAAATTTTTTTCCCAAACGTACCTATTAACGTAACCGCGCAAATTCCATCATTCCTGTGACAGTAAAATTAACTAAATTTTTAATAGTTATAAATGCCTTTTTCGTATAAACTTTACCGTTAGTTCAAATGTGTAAATGCACGCAGATGTCAGATCAAATTATTTAAATTTTTATATTTAACTATATTTATACAACGACAATCTCTCATCTCTGTGTTTCACGCAACATCTTTCTTTCGGAAAGAGATGTTACCATAGAAGTTAAAGTAAACTTTATTTTAACAATGTCACGAACAAAAGTTAAAGTAAACTTCGAATATTATAACAATAGTTTGATTCTAAAGATACATTTATTTTAACTTAAAAATACAGTCCATAACTCTTAAATCTTGAAAAAATAACGTTGAAAAGAAAAAATAACAATTCAAGAATTACATTTATTAGTTAGAACAATAACTTTTACAAACTTCTAATTTTATTATTAAAAAAGTTTTATAAATATTTTTAATAATATTTGAAGACTCTATTTTATTAAAAATATTTATAAATTTTCATTCTGATGATTTCATATTTTAAAAAATATTTTCTATTATAAAAATTACTTTAAATCCTAAATCAAAAATATATAAGAATACAATATCACACATCATATTTTTAATAATACATTACCGTACATATATATTTTTGAATAAATTAACATATATTTGTCAAGTTTTTCATTAAAAATCAAATGAAAAAAAGTCAACTAAAAACCAATAGAATTTAAAATAAATAATTTTAACAAATACAAAAATCACTCACAACATATAAAATAAGCAAATTTTCAAAATAACTCTTTTATCTTTACTTTCACACAAAAATTTACTTTATTCAGTAAAAAAATACTTTTTTCTGTGGATTAAAAAAATTTACTCCAAACGCACCCTAACCTTCTCTTCTACACCGTCAGGCAGCGAGGAAGCACGTTAAGGAGCACCCGATCGGCTTCCACACAGTCACCACCGATGAGCCCGAGCTCCTCTACCAACTTCCACCCAAGCACCGTAGATGCAAGATGAGGTGATTCACTGCCGTTCGCCCAAAACACTTGAACCCAAAAGAACAGGGGAGAACAACGGCGGTGGTAGCCTTTTCGACGACCTTTCGGTGAGGACGACCACCCACAAAGCTCGGAATCGGTAAGGGACGGTTCGAACAGCTTTGCCTGGCACGACCTCTCTTCCTGCAGCATTCCTCGACGTCGATCGGCGGCGACTCGTCGGTTTAGGAAAACAGAGGATTTTTATAATAATTGCTCCTCAATCGTTAATCTTATCGAGTAAAATATCGTGTTAGTTACTGTAGCAACGAAAAATCACAAAAACAAGAGTCCGCGACAGGCGGCCGAAATTGATTTTAATTAATTTTATTAAAAGTAATTAACTAATAATTAAAAAATTATAAATAATATAAAAATTTCAATTTTTCTTATTATTTTTAATTTAAAATTATTTTCCTAACACGCCTCTACGCTTATAAGTCTCTTTTATAGAATACCTAAGATAACGTTTTACTTATAATATGTGTAAATTAAGTTTAATATTTTTTAAATTTTACTTCATTAAAATTAATTAATTAGTAAAAAAAATTTACTAAGTAATATAAACATCTTCATTTTACTAATTATTTCAACGTAAAATTATTTTTCCCAACGATTCAAACCAAGCACACAAAAGTCGTTCTCTCCGCATCACAACTGACGAATACGAGAGCAAACAATTTAAAGGAAATGGCAGGTTGCAGTTTACAGATAGTTGAAGGAATTGCTGTCCGATGTATCAGAATGTTCATGCTCATAATGAAGGTGAGATACCAACAATACAGTGTGAGCATGATATTTGAGACAAACTTATAAATATCGAAACCCATACCCATCATTCGCCAACATGATTTTGAAGATGAAGTTTGAAAAGGAAAGTAAAAAATAAAAGCACAAATCCAACATAAGGTTTGCACCAATATAGGGTTTTAGCAAAGATGTAATTGTGCATAACCTTAATTTTATAGATAGAAAATTTGCTTCTCCAGAAGAATCAACGAAACAAATTTACCACAACACAGACTCGTCCTCTAGCTTCAATCTCATTAGTCGTGGAAAGATACAAGCCTGGATGTGGGATGAGGTTAAGAATTAACTTTTAATTCATAGCAAGCAGGATTTGATACCTTAAAAAAGACATAGGGCTTAGAATTTAAGTGAACGCCCAGCATCGCCAACAGCAAGCCAGTTGGAATCTCTGCACCAGTCAAATCTAGAGAAAGGTAAGGAAACTGTGTTCCAGTATTTGTCATATTTTGTCTCTGTAGTAATGAATACCATTGTTGCCGTAAAACAAAAAAAGCTATTATTTTCTCTTGTACAAGAATATCAGATGTCAATAATTTCTCTGCATCGTTAAGTGGTAAAATTTCCTCACTGTGTGGAACCATCATATTTACAATGAAGAACCATCTTCATCAGAACTGTCCCCTTGCATCCTGTCCAATTTATGGAGCACAGGCACTGAAGCACTTGATGGCATTCGGAAGGATCCACTGCATCCCATCAAGGCTGTGGACTGCATAATCTCCACCTCCCTGCAAACATTGTCTAGCACAGACAGGAAGTCCCTCACCACCATGAATATCCTAAATGGATGGGCTTCCTCTTTCGTTGCATTTCCATGGAAGTACTCCGTGACCTCTTTCACCAATGCAAGTGTAGTCTTCTCCTCCGCCTTCACGCGGGTGATAGCTTCTTCCGCTGACACAAGAAATGAGTTCATCGCTTCAAAGAATTTTCCATGAGTGGTAGTTCGCATGACGGACTTGACCTTTTCAAGCCCATGCTCAAGCTTTGACACGTAACTGCTAAGCACATCAGAGTCCATACCAGCTGCCTTTTTCACGTTGGTAAGCTCTTTGCTTAGTCCTGCCACCACCTTCAAACCTTGCTTCTTGAATTCTTGTTCCTTCATCTTGCCAGAATTTGTGGGGATGTTGTTTCCTACTGTGGATCCAGAAGATGCACCCTCGGACCGAATTATTTCCTGAACCACAAAATGCAGCAGTGTGGTCTTCCCATCTATCCCTTTTACATCTGCAAGCTTTAACAGTGTGTCAAGCTTAAATGCTCTTGCTTCTCCACGGTTAGTTCCCACATTCATCCGATTCCCTGTTTTAAGAACAGCGTCCAAGAGCTTGAGGAACAATCGACTCCTTTTCAGCTCATCGCAGGCAGCCTGGTAACACATGCATGATACTGGACTTTAGTTTAAAATTTACCAATGGGATTCAGTAGGGAATTTGATGTCTTTTCTGAAGTTGAATGGTGATCACAGGATCCCTTGTGGGTGCAAGTGATCTCACACCCTAGATCTCTAATAAGTTTAGAGGTTTCCCTAAGTGATGCATTTTTCTGTCATGGATGCTATTTGTCTATGATTATTGAGAATAACCACGTACATATATTGTGTCAGGTTCCCATTTATGTGAGGATGCATAACATGAAAATTAATTACAATTTCACGTAGTGCATATTGTACAACTGATTGTACACAACATTTTCTACACAGGTTCACGGTAACTTTTTCCACGGTAACTGATATATTAACATATCAGTTAGGATATCAGATAACATCTCTTAAAAGAAAGTGAATGCTAGAAAAAACAATTTGTAGATTTTGTAATGCTCTAAACTCCAGTTAAAAAACATATAATATAAGATGATATTTCAATTTGACTACTTGATTTAACTAATGCACTATGATACCATTATACTTGAGTCACCCTATTCCCACTTGAAATGCTGTAGTAAGGAAAGCAATAACATTAATTCCTTTTGAAGATATTTTGTTGAATGGTAGTTTTTTGTGATAATTATCGGTAAGTAAACCAAAACTGCCCAACTGCTCAAGGTAATTCTCTTTATCCGATAATTGGATTGTAAAGGAGTCTCATGCAAAGTTGCGAACACTTCTCTTGTTTGAGGTTCCCGATTTCATTTTTGTGTCTAATTTTAGTTTTTGAGTGTTACATGTACAACACAAGTTAGACTTCCAGCCATATGACAATAGTGTGGTATATATTAAACTGAAAGATGACTATTTAATTCAGTACCTCAAGAACTTCAAAGGACATCTGCAGGTAATTTACTTCTGCATCAAAATTAGCTCTGTACAACATTGCATCAATTCTCTTGAAGGCAAATGGTACATCAAGCACTGTCATAAGGAAACGTTCTGCAGATCCCAGTTTTATGATGTCACCACTGTAGTCTCTCAGTCTCAGTTCTTCCTCCTTGGTAGGAGCCATTCTTACTAAAGTCTCGAGAAGCTCAGCACCTAAACTTTCAGGGTTTCCTGTTCAACATATGTAGAATGCAAGTTTCAAAAATGGTCAATGCAAATAATCCTGTGTATGCAATATGAATTTCTGAGGAAAGAATTATTATTGAAGAAAATAAAATCCCAGTTTGTGTCTGATGCACATCATAAGGATATCATTATGTTTAGTCCAAAGATTTTTAAAATTAATAAACAAGTGCCACTGGCATTGTTCTCAGAATGAAAATAGTGAAGTTTTTTTTTCTACTTTAATATCATCCTAATATTCATTTCATGACCGATGCATTGGTGAATGACGCCACCAAATCTTTGAGAATGGCTGACCTTTTACATAACAAGTTCTTGGCATTATGAATTGTGCCTTTTTGACGTCCTATCAGCCAACTAGACATAGATGAAATAGATGTAATAAGTTCTGGTGGTTACAATAAAGGAAGACATGATTATGCGTAGTGGCGAAGAATAACCAACATGTGAATGCTTAGTTATTATGTTTACAGATCATAGCTCAACTGGGGTTTTTTAGCCAGCTATGTTAAGTTACACAACAATAAATACCTAAGCAAGCATACTTTACTCAACCATTCAACACTAAAGATTATTCTCATGCCAGTTATCTTGCTGGAAGATCTTATTCCAACTAAACCCATTACAGCAAAGATGACCTCTTGGGCAAAATTACAATGTAAACCAAGGACTGGCAAATTCAGAAAAGGAAAAATCATAAGGTGGAAATTACTGAAGATAATATTGGATTGTCACGAAGGAATAAATTCTGGAGATGCTTACCATCCAGTAATGCTTCAGATACCTCCTCTCTGGTCACATTGAGTGCTCGCAAAAGTATGGCGATATTCTGCGACTTCTTTGGATCCAACACTCTATTCTCTTGTGTCAAAGAAGACGAAATCGGTCTTTTCGTACGTTCTTTCACCACGGGCTTTGTGGGATTGCAAAACAAAGACTCTATCTTATCTTCATCCAACCTGCATAGCATGTAAATTAATTGAATTTCACACAAACATTGGAATTCACATTGTTCCCACAGAATGGGAAGCAAAGGCACACAAACCTTGCTAAACACAATGCCTGGAAAATGAAGAATTGTGTGAAATGCATTCTTACTGGAATGAGCTTGATTTCAGCTGATCCCACACCATCACTCGATCAGGACTTGCACGGACTTTGTCCCAATGCAGTGGTTTCAGCTTCGGCTTTGTGCCGTTATCTGTGGAGGCTCTGGACTCCAGCACCGTGCCAGTGGTACCACCACCATTGGCATTACCATTGTCAATGCCTTCATTCTTGATCTCTGCCTTTGGAATTGGTGCTTCAGCAGGGCAAGTGGGCTTTGCCCATTGCCTTCTTGATGAGGACGGACGAACTGGCACGGGCAGACCAGAATGTTCATTAGGATAACAAACTTTTCCCCCAATTTGAGCTGGAATAGTTGGAGGTGGTGGCGGCGGCGGTGGTGCTGGAGGGGGAGGGGGAGGTGGTGGTGGCGGCGGTGGCGGCGGTGGCGGCGGCGGCGGAGTTCTTGTCGGTTTGGGAATGAAACTTTTGACATCACAAGCTGAAGAATTCGAAAGTCTTGATCTTGGAGAACTCCTCCTCGACTTTGGTGGCGGCGGAGGAGGAGAATCCATGACGATATCCTTCCCACCATTGCCGTTCTTGACGCTACGACGTGAAGCAATACTTGAGGGGCTCTCACTCGCAACAGACACCGCCGCCGATTGGTCCGGAGTATAGAACGCATCGTCGCCGGACAACCCCACAGCCACCGGGGCCGAATCCCCGACAACCCTCTTTGGTTGGCCCACCAGACGTGGCAGCGGGTGGAGCTCCGGGCTCGGCTGGTACGCCGTCTCCGACAATCGGACCGTGCCCGTCTTCCGGTAGGAAGACCCTGCGTTATGTTCACTGCAGCTGGGTTCCTGGCCTGCCACCTCCACCGTCCCGAGATAGAGCGCATCTGAACTGGCATTAGAACGCTCGAAAGGCGGCGGTGGATTGTTACCTGCGACCAGTTTCTCCGACTCGTACGGAGGTCGGAACCTTCGACGGTGAATGAAGAAAGCGCAGACCGCAAGCAAACCCAACGCAGCAAACGAAGCTCCAATGCCAACAACGACCTTGATCACCACATTACTCTTAGATCCCCGGCGAGTACCGTCGGTATCTAGATTAGCAGCGACACCAGCCGTGGTGTGTGGCGGTGGTCGGTCTCCGGTGAAGATCGTGGGGTCGTCTGAAGGTGGGGGGTACGACAGCTGTTGCGGAGGAGGAGGTGCGTTCCAGTCGATGGGTACGAGTGGCTCGTGTAACACTCTCCGGTAGGTAGCACTGCCACCTCCGCCGCCGTCATCGTCGGCAGCGGACAAGGAGAAAATGAGGAGGAGGAGGAGGAGAGTGGTCATGATGATGGTGTTGGTGTGCAAGTGGGTACAATTGATTTGGGTCATGATTGGTTTTGGTATCATCACATCTGCCGTCTTTGTTGTCGTGGGTTCTCCATCTTTCCTTTGGCTTTTCTGCACATCTTTGGAAGTGGCGAGAGAGGAAGAGTTGCAGACTTGCAGAACGCTTGTAGGGTACTTGCAGACTTGGGATTTGGAGGAGCAGAGGAAGGTGGAGGAGAAGAGAGGAAGCTTCTAGTGGCGGCAAGATCTGGATTCTCTACCGCTTGAAGGTTTCAGGTTTTATATGGGAATGCCTTTGTAAAAGTTTTCTTAGGGTAATTACTGTAAATTACGTGAGTTTAGGGTTTATATTTTTAAAATTAATGTGATTTTTGAGATAATTTTTTTTTAAATCTTTTACATAGTTACAGTTTCTATTGCATTATTTATTAAAATATGTAAATCTTATTTTCAAATAAAATCTTAAATTCAATTCTTTATAATTTTTAAAGCTAAAATAACTCATTATTAAACAAGACATTGACCACTAATACAATATGAGAAACTTTTTATTAGAATTTAAAGTATCAGATTTGAAATTTCAATAATATGGTAAAATTATCAGAAAATAATATTTTTTTAAAAAAATATCAATCTTAGTTTATGACCGTGTATGGTTACAGTAGGTATGTATTCAATTTAAAAAAAAAATTAACTATTGATCATAAATTGGTAAAGAATTAATATTTTAGCTAATGATTTATCTAACGGCCAGAAACTCATTATTCCAGGAAATATAAATCCCCATGTACAGAATATAAAAAAATGATAAGTATTTGGTCTTGGTAACATAAATTTGAAGGAAATTTATTTTTTATCAATAAAAGAAAAGAATATTTGATTATATTTAGAAGTAGATCAAAGTATATATAACATTGTGTATAACAATTTTTAAAAAAATTATTACCTTAAATTTTGAACGTGATATCATAAATTTTAAAAAATTATTACTTTAATTTTAAAATATCACTTAATGATTGATGGATGTGTATAAGAACTTAAAAATTAGGTAATAAAATTTAAAAAATAAAAAGAAAATAATATTCAAATGATTTAAATTTAAGATAAAATCTAAAGAATGAAGTTATAAATCTATAAAAAAATTATATCTGAAGATTTAAATTTAAGATAAAATCTAAAAAATTCTTATAATTACTGATCTGCTTTAGCAGTCCCTTTCCTCGCACTTTTTGCACTTCTGGTGCAAGGCAAGCACGGCTCCCCCTCTTCTTCCTCCTCCTCCTCTTCTTCCTCCTCCGCCTCTTCTCTCCGAGATCGGAGATCCTTTATCCCGCTCTCTACGGCGAGCACGGCTCTCCTCCTAAGCTGGAAAGTGGTTGCTGTACCCGTACAGGGACCGGGCCGACACGGTAACGCCACCGTTCAGGCGTCATTTTCCGCTTCCCGCCCCACATCTCCGTCAGGGATCTTGCTTTTGTTCGTGCGTGCGTGCGCGCAGGTGGGAAATCGTAAAGAAAAAGATGACTTGCCCCTGCAGTGGCGTGGGAGACGAGTGAGTGCTTCTCGCTTTTTTGGTTTTTCGTTTTTTAGTTTTTTTTGTATTGTGCCCTCCCGCTTTTGCGTTTTTCTAATCCTTCCTCTCCCGCGTACGCCAAGCATCTCTCGATTAAAATTGAAAAGGTGAGCGACGAAGCAGATCGCAACGTGGAAGAGGAGGAGGAGGAGGAGGCGGAGCATTGGCCGTCCGATTCGAAACCGGCGGACGGATGGGGTTCAGATTGCCGTGCTAGGTTCGGCCGTACCCATCGGGAATGGAATGAGCATTGACAATTAGGGTTTCCTTTTTCAAGATTCGATTTGTTTCTCGTTTTCACTGTCAATTTTTAAAATTATTTTTAATTTTATAATAATATTTATATTTTTAAATTTATTTTTTATTAACAAAATTACAAAATAAATTCATTTTCCAAAAAATTATTTGTTTCTACTCCCAATGAGTAAAAAAAGAACGTGTCCTCAGACTTGATACCATATTCGTTATTTATTATGTACAATAATTATATATTAGTAAACTTTAAATTTTAATATTCATCTAATATTTTTAACATTTTATATTAAAATATTATATTAAAAATTTACATGACTATTAAAAGTAACAGTAAAAAGTAGTTTCATAATTTTTTAATCAAATGGGATAAAAAATTTCTAAAGGATATGTCAATCATTACATGTGACTTTTTTTAATATTAAAATTATATTTTTAATATTAATATAATTAAATATCAGGATACGAAAGAATGATTTTTAATTTAAATATAAATCATATGAAACGAAGTTACAGTAATATAAATCTCATTGTATTTAATTTTACCATTTTAAATAAACACTACTTATGATTATTGTAAAGAAGTTCGTGTTTTTTTTAAATAGTAATATTGGATGAAATTATAAAACATAAAATTTACAAACTTATATTCAGACTTTTAATAATTAAATTACAAAATTTACATTATTTTAACCACAACAATTCTATAAAAGGGAGTTCATTTGAAATATTAAAGCATTCAAAAACGAAGAAGAAAAACTTGTAAAAGATTATTATGCTTTTTTTTCACGATCAGACTAAGATTATTGCAATTCTTTTTCAAAACATAAAAAAGTTCGTGTTTTGTATTTTCCAAATAAATATTTTTAATAAAATTTGTGATGTTTCGTTTTTTAAATAAAAATAAATTAGAATTCTTTCATTATTGAAATATTCAAAATTTGATAAAACTATTTGTACATCTTATAATTATTTAAGAAAAATTATATTTAATTTTTAAAAAATTAAAAATATTTTAAATTTTTATTATTTTAATAATAATAAAATTAAAAATATTTTAAATTTTTATTATTTTAATAATAATAAAATTTAAAATTTTCTTTTATTTTCAAGAAACATAAATCCCCTATAAAAGTCATTAATTATGCCATTCATACACAAATACGTCCAACTAATTGTCCTGTCCGTAACTTCTTTTAATTAGATTTAAGTCGTTTTCATCTGGATTTTGTGTTTGATTGAAATTTGAATATGGAAAATTATTTCAAAAGATTTTTAATTTTTTAGTGATAAACGAAAATATGAAATTTAACTTTTTTTCTTTTCGTCGTATACAGTAAAAATGAATTTTCTTCTTTTTCCACTCTAATTCTTCAAAAAAAAAAAGGGAAACTCTTCGAAATCACATTTTCACTTGCACTCACATCTCGTCGTTTGTTGTTCGCTTGTCGTTGAATCTCCTTTACATCGTCAAGCTTAATTACTTGCAATTATCGTTTGTCGCTTATAGTTATCATTCATCACTCACACTTGTAGTTGCCTACACCTGTTGTTGAACTTTGTCGCCTGTGTAATCATGATAATCATTGAATGATTCTTCTGTTGTTTTTTGTGAGATAATTAACAATGAAACAAAGAAGGGGGTACTAATACTCCTTGACTTTTAATTTTCGTTTGTATTTTTTAATTTTTCTTGCTGTGTAAATTTTTTATTTCTATTTTTACATTTCCTCTCGTACTAACAGACCCTTGAATTATCTAATAAATTTAAAATTTGTAATATATCTATTAATTGTAATAATTTAATTGATCAAGGACAACAATTGTCAACGGTAGTGACTCGGATTTAAAAATTGTCTTGGACAATTCTATACGTGAAAGTTCTCTGTCATTTCTGGTGAACGATTGAATTTTTTATTTTCTCAGTTCAATCGTGAATTACGCTGAGACTCGTAGATTTTACTAATAGTAAAATTGACGTTAAGTGCCGATGGGAACACACGGACCTATTAAAAAATTTTCCAGCGAAATCACAATTACATGTTTTTATCAATTTCGTTTGATAATAATTTTTTAATTTTAACTTTAATTTTATCTAAATACTTATATATCACATAAATCTCTGTATATAAATTTTTATCTCATAATTTACTTTAAAGTTTAACTTTATTTGATAACATAATTTAACTTCTAGTTTTTTACGATATTCAAAATTAAAGTACTTTGTTATCAAATGTAGCTTATAAAAAATTATGATTAAGGAAACTAAAAAAAATGAAGTTAAAATCTATAATAAATTACGTCGCACTAGTACGTATAATTCTTGATTTTCGTTTTTTCAAGATTAAGTATCTATTTGTATAGGTAAAATTAAATAAAAATAAATTATCAAAAATGTATTTTCTAATTAAAATTAAATTTAATGTAAAAGTATCTGTATATCTTATGAAATTAAATAAAATTTATTTTTTATTTAAAAAATAGTAAAAAATTAATTATTCATATAAAAAAAATTTAACAGATACAAAAACATGAAAGAATTAAATTCCATTAATTCTTCGTCGACACAAAAGATGATTACCATTAAAAAAACTCATTCATGTAAACACGAATGAATCAAGAACAAACATTCTTGATTCTTCTTTGTATCAATCAAACCTAAATTTGTCTTGGTTGAGCCGATGATAAAAAGATGACATCTTTTTTTTTTCTTACTTTTAACGGACTCAAATTTTAACAAAAATTACGAGTACCATATTCCTAGTTAATAATTGGATGATTTCAGATGAATGTCATCAACACGTACTATTTTTGGGTGTCCCCTGTTTTTCCTAGTCTGCAAATCCAATGTTCTACATTCTAAGATCAACAACGCAAACCGTAGCATTCGAGAAACACGCAGCTACCTTGTCACCTTCTCTATTCCAAGATACTTCGAATATGCCACCACCACCACCATTATATGTCTTC
The DNA here is from genome assembly GCA_024699675.1 of Amphibolis antarctica. Classification (NCBI taxonomy): domain Eukaryota; kingdom Viridiplantae; phylum Streptophyta; class Magnoliopsida; order Alismatales; family Cymodoceaceae; genus Amphibolis; species Amphibolis antarctica. Next base: position 64,928 of record JAMKPZ010000492.1, on the reverse strand, counting down.
ACAAGCTTTCCCTGTTTTATGGACCATATGTGCAAGCTTTGGTCCAAAGATCCACTGGCTAGATATTCACCATTTGGGCTGAACGCAACAGAATACACGGGATGCCTGTAAAAGAAGCATAAAAAAGCATATACCTTATACAAAAATTGATCATTTGAAGAGCTTCCATAAGGAGACTGGTACCAAAAAGTACCTGTGGCCATGCAAAGTGTGTAGGAGCTTTCCTAACTCTGCATTCCATAATTTTATCGTGGAGTCAAATGATGCGCTGGCAAGGAAACAAAAAGTCCAACACTTTAGTTAAAACCAATAAAAACAAGAAAATTTTTTTACTAATACCACAACACAAGCTCTAGACTCAATATTCAGAGAGTGAAAATGGCGATAAAATTGAATAGAAACGTTGTCAACAACTACAAAAACTGACATTTATTAATAAGAAGGTAGACGATGAGAACAAAAAAACTTGCATCCAACAATGAAAAGAGCCAAATACTGCCTGCACCAAAACAGTATCTTGACAATTCATATCACAGCAGCAATGAATGCAAAATTCTAACAAAATGGTCAAAACAAGCATTTGTCCTTTATTCATATCACAGCAGCAACAACAAAACCACAAAGAAAAGGAGTTACAGGTATAACCATTAAACTGTAGAATCTTGTAAATAACGTATATCATTGCATTTCCGTGAAGGTAATCATAACTAACTTTTTCAAAACAAAAGAATCAAGGCATATTTCATGCATTTGAATCTTTGTTCCTTTTTGTTTATTCAGATTGAAAAAGGAAGATAAAAATTGTTTTGTACATTTTATTATAATTCACTGTTTTATATCTTGTTTATCTCTAGGTGGTAAGGGACTCAATTTTATCTTGGTCCAGGTAATGTAAATAACAGTATGATTATCAGAACCCTGAAATTAAAATGCTAGTCCAATGAACAAGGAAGATGACCAGTGTTATCATAACTGGGCTGGCCTGTCGGTAGCCTAACCAGTAGGATATCCAGTCCAACCACAAGTTGGAATGGTACAGCTGGAGTAAACCATTGGACCTAGCTGTTCAACAGCAGATTCAGATGGTGGACCCTTTTTTGAGTAAAAAAAAGCCAATCACGGCCAACCCAATGTCTGTGTCCTAAACATGAGAAATAAGAAGAAAAGCAGAAGGCAATGGTGATGGTTGCTGGAGAGTGGACAGTACTGAGAGGCGCCAGAGATGGCTTGTGGCTAAAGTTCATGTTCTTCTTGTTTCATCATTCTTGTGTTCTTCCCATATCACCACCAAGCAAGGTTCTCTTTTCTACTCCTTTTTCAATGAGCAATCCACTACAAGTACCAACTACCAACATACTAGACCATCCCACCACAATCATTTGCTTTAAATAAATTTACACATCTACTGAATCATTTATCTCCAAGTATTTCAACACTGAAGAATTTTCTCATCGATCTTTTCGTTTTAAACACATCAATATTACACTAAATTGCCATATTGCAACAACATATATATTGCTCTTTCGAAACAACTATATATATATATATATTGCTCTTTCGAAACAACTATATATATATATATCGTACACATACTTTTCCAAGTACATGTTTTATAATATTGCTCTAGATAATAGTCAATGTGGAAAAGCATACACACCAAAAGCAATATTTTTGCAAAGATAATAATTATGAAGAGAGAATAACCTTACCTTGCAAGCACTAGTTGCTGATTAGGGTTGCACGTACGTGGGCCAGTAGGACTCCATCTAATCGTATATATCTCCTACACGTAGGCAATTTAATTTCAAGAAGTGCATACAAAAAATGGTGGTTGCAAGATTTTTTTAGCAAAGGAACTCAACCTTCTCGTGATCACTCAGATCATGCAATAATAATTTATCGTGCTTTAGACTCCAAATCTGCTCAATTCAAACAACTGGTCAAAATACAGACAACATTAACATTTTCATGCAACAATAAAACAAGTCACTAAGGCAACATGACAGTGGCACATCTTAAGAGTTAAAATAAAGATCATTTTGAAAAAATATCAGGTTGTTAAATTGATTCCATATGAACCCAAGAAAAGTAAAAAAGTTACTCTACACTACTATATAGAATATATGATAGCACCAAAGGAAACTCTGTTCACAATAAACTAACTAATATATAAACATAAATGTTGTCCATATCAAATTTTCTGATTCTAACAAGAGCTTCTTATTGCTACAATATTATTAAAAAATGGGAAGGTAATCATCACCTTTGCGGTATGATCATCAGAACAAGAAGCTAACAATGAGCCTGTTGGATCCCATTTGATAGCATTAACTTCACCCTGAGATCACAATCAGAAAACCTTAGTAAAATCAATAAATTCCATTAGCTAATACCAAATAGAATGCTTTTAGTATGACATCTTTGCTTGTTTTTGAAAAGCTTCAAAAAGAACAATAAATTCTGATAGCAGAAGCTTCCAGCCAAAAATTGAAAAATTATGAAGAAACCCCACAAATTTCAATCAAGTGGTCTGTTAATCATGTTTCTTTCCATCACCACCTTCATATGTGAAACATTTCAAGAACTAAATTTTTGTCTTTTGCTATATCTGTTTGCATATCGCAGTCATTATATTTTAGGACAATTAACTTGACGTTAACTAGATCTAGATCATAGCACTTCCTGCAAGCATCTTTAATCCCAGTATTCACTTCTACAACAACCTTTAATCTCAGTATGTGAGGTCAGAAAACATGTATCTATTTTCTTATTTTGGTTTCATATAAATAAGAATCGACAAAATCGTGACACTTTCTGTTTTTGATAAAATACTACTGAGACAATATACCTAATAAGAGAATGAAAATGATTTAACAAAATCGTTCAAGTCAAGCCTCCCCAGCTTTCAGCTAGTTTTAAATAAATCCCGTCTCTTAGACCCCAGCATCTGGGAAATCAAAGCCCACTCAATATTTGTTGTTTCATGTGATTGTCATACAATGGAAGATTGGGGATGAATAAGATGAAGGCAAAATGGGATCCTGGATCTTCAGTAAGATGAGACTCCTACCTACACAAGGAGAATAAAGATCTGAACCATACTTTTTCCCCCACTGCAAAATTGTCAGAAGAATGAGTGAACTTTCGCACAATAATAAGGTCATTCTATTGTATTTGTCAACTAGAGGTTATGAAGCAATCGCTCCATCTACCTGAAGATAAGATTGCATATAATTGAATTGTCTCTAGATTAGTGGGAGAATTGTGAACTAGATTGAGAGAGACAAAGAGTGCACCCAAGCAAAAAGGGGACAACAACAGAGTCCCGAGCCAAAGGGGCAACACCTGTGGCAGAGAACATCAGTTGGCTAGGAGATGAAGGAAGGAGATGGAGAGGAAGGAGGGGAAAACCTAGGGTTTACACTGGAGGTTGAAGTGTCAGTGATTGGAGGGTTGAATTGGCAAACAAAGGTTGATCGACAATGACTAGTTAGGAGGAGAGTGATGGCTAAAGTTTCCCTCCTTCCTACCTAGGGTTCTCTATTTTGGATTCTCAAAACCTAAAACTCTAATAGCATGTTAAACAATAGAAACAAGGCGGAAGATTTGCTATGTCATTACCAAAAATAATTATATAGAAGTTACCCAAAAAATAACACATAACACTTAACCAATGTAAGATTAAACTCGCACATAAACTCTAATATCTAGACTAACAAATATTATTCTTTACCAAAGAAATTACTACTGCATTTTTCACACCAAGTAAGATAACAATGATGAATGAAGAACTATGGAAAATATTTGTCATGTAAACTATTGGAGTTATAAGGAAGAGTATCAAACATAACATTCAATGGAAATAAATCTAAAAATAAAAAACCTGATGCCCTGACAAGGCCTTAATAGGGCGGTTCTCTCCAATCTTGCAGACATAAATCATATGGTCAGTTGAACAAGTAGCAAATGAAACATCATTTCGCCAATCAACATCAAGGGTAGGAGCTGCATAAAGAACCAGCATATGTCAGCAATGTTTCTCATCAATTAAACACTAAACACAGGCCCGTATATTGAAACTCAAGCAATGATGAATGATGAACTACCTGAATGGAACTCAAACTGTTGTTTACATTCCCCAGTTTGTGTATCCCAAACAATTGCTGTCTTATCAACGCTTCCACTCAAAAGATAATCTCCCTTCTTATTCCACTTCAAAGAGAAAATTGGTCCTTTGTGTTTGCTTAATGTGTTCCTTAATTCCCCTAGTTACACAATAATTCAAGCCACATGTCAAGGAACAAAGAAACAGGATGGCTAAAGATAGGTGTTTGATATAATTAAACATAAATGACTGGTGATAAACTGTGATTAACGCAAATTATATAGGATGTAAGCAGTCATGTACACTTGTACACAATATAATCCGGAACCTCCATTTTAATAGCATGCTAGCCATAACCACAATTTGCTCTGGAAAACCTCAATTACCATGTAAGTACCCAAATCCACCTATAAACCTCTAGCATTCCTTATTTGACACACTGGTGTGAGATCACATCCACTGGAGTAGAAACTCAACTTTTCAGTTGAATGAAGTAGGATCCCTTGTTGCTAAACCATTTGGAAGGAATTAAGATAGGAAGAAATTATCAAGAAAACAGGGCATAAACAAAAGATTTCGGACGCTGGCTATGATGCAATAATTCACTATAAAACCATTTATTGACAACCGTTAATTGTTGCAACTTCAGCTTGCTTTTCGTGGAGCAGACTCGTCGAACTATCTCAACACTCTTGGGCTATCATTTCAAACGGCCAAACTGTTTGGTTACAATAGTAATGTCTCAAGTTTGTCGAACTGTATGCGAAGCTCACTTTGCAATATCTAGCACTTTCAAAGCAACACCCTTCCTTACCTATCCAACCAATAAAAATCAAATGTCAAGCTCTGCAAGGACCAGGCATTTCAAAATATTTCAACATCATGCGTTCGTCAACCTATGCAAAGAAAAGGCACTTGAACCTATTTCTGCATAGTTGGGAAGACACAACATTGTTTGTAACAACCTTAAATGCCTTGAATTTGTCAAACTCCACATGAACTACTTTGAACTCTCTCAAGTCTCAATAGTAGTGGATTATGCTTAAAAAATATCATTGTGCTCTATTCATCTGTGTTGTATTGACATGGTAAGAACTGGTGACCGGGTGTTATAGTAGAAATGGATATATATGTGTAATTTTTTTCCCGCAAGAATGTGAGTAATGGCAGCGTCAGTATGAAAACTATTATTACCAATGTTTTGAAAAACAGAAAACAGGTATCATATGGATTAAGAAAAAAAACTCTTTTAGAAAAAAGAGCTTTTAAACAGGCATTTTGTTGAAATAATGGGTTAATAATATAAAAGTAATAAAAATAAATATAATTACAAATTTGCATGTAAAAATTTAGTAAATTTTAATTAAATGGCATGCAATATGATTAAGAAGTATACTTGATTATATAACCATGCACAATTTTTATTGAAGTCATAAGTAATTTCTTTAACAACACCAACTACCAAGCAATCAGCATTGATAACAATCATAAAAACACTGGCATGAAGATCATGTTAAAGTAAAATGTCCTACATCATCAAGGAAAATATTAAACCAGCAAGTTCACAACCAACACTGACACATCCTAAACCAAGAAGTTCACAACCATTGAGATTACATACTAAACTAGGTAGTCCACAATTATCAAGAAAATAAAATCTAAATTCGACCAGATCAAACATCAATCAGAGCCATCATCTAACTCCTCATAAGCATTTTCTTCCTCCTTGGTGTCCTCTGATGAAAAGGCTTTTCACCTACACAAGGCAAGTTTGGTGCTTCAGAAGTTAAGGCTTTAGATTGATTGCTACATCTAGATCCTGATGCCTCTGTAGCTCCAAAAACCTCTCCAACTCATGTTAATCCAGATCCAATAAAGGCATCATTATCATTTGGATCAATTTCCATCACCTAATCATTTGCATATTCATCCTCATTTGCAATCAATGAGTCTGTCATTGAAATCTCTTTCCTTTCAATCTCTCAATTTTGAACTAAATTGGATAAAGTAGGTCATATACTATTTAACCATCTCATCCACATAACCATTTTTAACACCTTTTTTAATGAAAATGGTCGTTTTAAAAAAAAAACCATTTTTTCAAAGTCTTTTTGATCATTTTTTACAAAAAGGAAACATTTTTGGTATAAAACCATTTAAATGGCTAAACGCTGTTTAATTCTATTTTTTGAAACATTGACTATTACAGCAACAATGAGTAACCAAGTATTGAAAATGGGAAATTTACCATCTCTTCCCCAAATTCTTGCATTCCCATCATAGGAGCCTGATGCAAGCAGTGTTCCATCTCCCTGCACTCACAAGGGCATGTATTTTGTTTATATGTTATTAAGGTGTGAAAAAGAAACATACCACAGAACTCAAACAAATAAAAGTAATTGAATCACAATGAAAATGGGAATGAACAGAAAATGCCAAAGAACGAAGGTGGTGACTATTCAAATAAAATACCATGACAACTCACGTTCCAATCTAGTGTAGTGACATCTTTGCACTTTTCACTTGTTTTTCCCTTGAAATGCTTTAGGACATATGCATTAGGGACTCCAGTCTGTGTATTAGAGGTACTCGGCCCATGTGGAAGGCACCAAATTCGTACCGTCGAATCTCCTGATCTATTAAACAGAAAACAGTGCACTTTGTCATTTTAATCATTATTAAATAAATGCATATCTCAGAAGAGATAATGGCTATTACAAACAAGAAAACCAAGGGAACAATTTGGAACAGCAAAAAGTTCCAGCCAATTGGCTAGATTTGGTTGTAGTTTATTGCAAGGTTATTAAGGGAACAAGGCAATTGGATGATAAGCCAAGGTGCCTTGGGCATCCATGTGCCTAGGCGCTCATTTAAGTATTAATTGTTTTAATTTCTTAAGTATGCATTATATATACTTACGCATATTTAATGATAAGTATATATACTTTTAGCTCTATTATTTCCTATATAACATTCAAATACATAAATAACCCAAGATAAAATAAAATAAGGGGTGTAATAATACCAATATGCATATTCCAATAATATTTATTTATTTATTTCAATAATTAGCATATTTCAGTAGTGTTTCATCATGTGTTTTAGCATATAAGCTGTGGAATGGCTGCAATTTCGGCACCAACCATGTCTGCCCAACAACGTCGGCAAACCCAAGACTGTGATACTGATTGTGGCTATTAATTTGAATTTCAATGTTGTTTGTTATTTTATTTTTTCTTTTTGTTGAATGACTACTTGATTTCTTTTTTCCTTTTTATTAGACGCAAAGATGAAGTGTTCGACAAACATAGTTTGCTTGAGAGGGTGTGGTTTCAAGCCCAGATTTGGCCAACCTGTGAAGGACGAAGCTATCTAGTCTTGGTATAGCAAGGTACCATTGGTGTAGCAAACAAGCAGCACAACCATCATGAATAACGCAAGACTATTGAATCTCATTTCTTTAATCAAGAAATCAAAGTGTCACTTGACTTATAACCTTGACACCTTACAAGCACAAATGGGGCAAGGTTGTCCCTACGATCAGGTAGAGTGATCATGAAGGATAAACTGTGTGAATGCCACTACGGCTAAGGCAGAGCAACCGAGGTCAGCAAATCGTGTGAAATTACCACCACATCCAAGCCGACTAATCATAAAGGATAAGCCACATGTGAATGTTGTTGTAGTTAGGTAAGGCAATTGAGGCAAGCAAACAATGAGGAATTGCCACAACTAGGTAAAGTGGCTAGGGTAGGCTACGTGCAAATGCCACCACAGCCAAACAAAGAAACCAAGGCAAGTAGAAGCTGAGATGCACGACTACTGTCATAACCAAGTAAAGCGATTAGGCAAGCAAACAGCATAGCACTAACGTTATGGCTTTAGTTCTTTTTTGTGTTTTTCATTTATCTGCAAGTAGTCGAATTTCCCAACATGGAGATAGGTGGAGTAGCATTAACGTTGCAGCAAAAAACAATTTTTGAGGAAAAGGGAAGATGGTACCCAATCTATTTGTGTCCTTCTTCCTTGCAGTTTGCAGTGTGATCTCTTCTTCTTCTCAATTTTATTTTTCACCGAGTGCTTGTGTTCTCTCTTTTTTTCAAGATACTCTCCAATGTCAAGACCATCAGCCTTTTATAGCACCAATGCCCTTTACAAACTACTTAATGACAAAAAGGGCAATGTAAGGGGGGAAGTGGAGGCATCGTACACAGCCTATCCCTTGTTTACAAACCTTCTCTTTCCTTCCTTTTTTCTTCTTTTTTCTTGGCATGTCAACTAAAAAATGGTTGTGTAATTTCTTAATTAATCTTTCGATACTATATTTGTTAAAATTAAATACTATCACTACACCAAAAGTTTAAACTAATAATGAAAATGTGACATCTCATTATAAGTAGTCAGCAATATTACATAATCATTCAAGTGTAACTTGACTCACCACTTTAAGTATGACTTGGCCCTACTTCGACTTTTGCCACTTACAAACTTTGCCACGAGGAGACAACTACTATGCCTGTGACTTGACTCATCTCAATCTTCCACATAACCAACCTTTTATCATAGTTGACTATGACTTAGTTCATCCCAACCTCTTACATGACTAGTCCCTTATTATAATCATTTAAGGGTCCCTCCTTCAACATGTGCTCGTTAGGACTTGAACCTATGACTTTTAACTCTGATATCACTTGTTAAAATTAAATGTTATCACTACATCAAAAGTTTGTACTAATAATGAGGATGTAATATTTCTTTACAAACAATCAGCAATACTATTAGCTATTAAAGTACAACTTGGCTCACCACACTAGATATGACTTGGTCCCACTCCAACCTCTACTGCTTACAACCTTTATCACGTGCAAGCAATTGTTAGGCCCATGACTTAACTTATCTTAGCTTCCAACATAACACTAACCCCTTACCAAATTCACCCAACAATACTCTTTTTTATAAGCAATGAAATCATACAATTTTTTATATTATGTGTACTTTTAATGTGATCAACATGATGCAAATAAGATATCCTTCTTTCAAAATGGTGCAAAATGCAGAAGTACAGATTAATTTTTGAGAAGTCCCAAGTATGCAAATGAACATAATATTCTTTGATATGTGAGAGAAACCCATGTAAACAAGCGCCTAAGTGGCAAAAAAAAAAAGCGCCTAAGTGGCAAAAAAAAAAGCGCCTAAGTGCCACCTAGGCTCCCACCTCAATAACCTTGGTTTGTTGGCACATGGCAACAAATCAGCATGATGTTGTTGAACTACCATATTAGTCATCCAGTAGTAAGCACATGACTGGATCATTCAAATTGTCAAAAATGATTCCTTGGTATCCATGTCAAACTAGCTGTTTAACATGACCTAGATGAGCTTTCAAGATGATGAAGCTAAATAATTAAAAAATTAAATTGCAAAAACAGATAAAAAGCTAGTGCAAATGGAATAATGTTGATGTTTAGGAGTGTGATGGAAAATAAAGTTGTTTGGTAGGGTAATGAGTGGTCCAAACTGCATTGGTCTTATCTTATGGGCGAAGCCATAGCTTCTCTAGACATGTTAGTGGTCATATGAATAGTTGCATTTCCCAGTTTCTTTCTTATTTCTATTGTATCCAACTTTTATTTGATTTTCCTTCTCTCTTGTTTCAATAAAAAATGGCTTTGCGATTTTTTAGCACTTTGTATCCTTTTACCTTCCAGATTTAATAATATTTTAAATTAGGGAACAAAATGTTTCCATGCTTATGCCACTATGCGGCAACAAGGAACCTCTTCTATAAGAATGACAAGTGATATGAGTCGATAAAAAGAGAACCACGAACCATTTTCTCTTGAAGGTAACTTTCTTTTCCTTCAAGCCTACAGCACCTAATGACCAAGCATCTTAGGCAGAAGCTTAGCTCATTGATATCTTCTATCAGAATTTATTGAGCAAATGATTCCAGAAAAGCAAACATAAAAGATCAATTGTTCTCTGAAGAATGCTAGCAGTTGATATGCCAAGAATGTACCTACCCAGATGCTAATAAAGAAGCCGTTGGACTCCATGCACAGGCAAAAACCTGAGGAAGAAGTGGAAATTTAAGGAGAAAAGCCTCAAAATTAGACTCAACGTATACTCAAAATCTGATAAGTCATCAAAATCCTCACCTCTGACGTATGACCTTTTAAAACAGTCACATGTGAACTAGGAACTTCACAATCTGAAAATGGACTGCAACTTACTATCTCCATTGGTTCAGGACCTATAAAATTAACCGACCATGCAACTTGTGATCAATCAACTCAAGGAATTCTTTGGAAGGAATGGACAACTCTGTCATTGAAAAGGTAACACACATAAAACAGAAATTTTATATTAAAGCTTGGATATACTACATATCCTTACCGATTTTCAAAAGAAAATTTTTGAAAACTTAAAAGAACAAGATGTAGAGCATTATATTATGAAATTAGGAAACACAACAAACACGATGTCATTAACTTTAGGGGAAATGTTCCAAAGGAATTCAAGGAGTTCTGAGAGTTTAGAAGAAATTCCACCTGGTCAATTTTTTTGTAAGGAACCACCAGGCCAAGTATTTAGTTTCTTTTTTGAAGTCAAATTCCATCATTTGAAATAAAAACGTAGAGGATTGTTGATAAACAGTTCCCCTAAATGTTTTAAAAAACATAAAATGGACATTATACTGATAGAATAAAATGGCTGCTTAAAAAGTGAGCATTTGAATGGGCATTTTTTGAAAAAATGGATTACCAATATAAAATTAATAAAAATAAATATATTTACAAAATTTGTATGGGATAATGTAGTAAATAGTAATTAAATAACATGCAATACGACTAAGAAATATACTTGATTATATAAACATGCACGACTACTATTGGAGACATAAGTAATTCCTTTAACAACACCAACTACCAAGCGATCAACATTGGTAACAATCATAAAAACACTAGCATGAAGATCATATTAAAGTAAAATGTCCAGCATCATCAAGGTAAATATTAAACTAGAAAGTTCACAACCAACAACAATGCGTACTAAACCAAGGAGTCCATAACCATCAAGGATACAAACTAAACTAACAAGTCCACAATCATCAAGCAAATAAAATCTAATGTTAACTAGATCAAACATCAATCAGAGTCTTCATCTAACTCATCATAAGCATTTTCTTCTTCTTCTTCCTCCATGATGTCTCCATCTGATGGAAAACATTTTTCATCAACATGAGGCAAGTTTGGTGTATGAGGCAGGTTCTAATGCCTCTATGGCTCCAAAAACCTCTCCAACCCATCCATATAACCACATTTTACCTTTTTCACCTTTTAATATTTTTTTTATAGAAAATCCTATTTGTACCCATTTTTCAATAAAAACACCCATTTTATCAAGGTTTTTGACCATTTTTTGCAAAAATGAAATGGTTTTGTTATAAAAACATTTAAACAGCATTCGAACAATGCTTAGTTCTGCTATGTGAAACAATGGTTTCCCAACTATATTACCTCTTTTCCACCATAAAACATATGGTGAACAAATACAAATATGAAAATTTAAATTTATTCGACTTTCAAATTCCAAGAATAAAACCAAGCACAAAAAATTTCAAACCTATGTTTTTTTATAGCAGCAATTCCTTAGTTTAAAATTCACATTCCACAAGTTTTAAGTTCACTGGGAATTGCAATTCCTAAAAAGCAAGCATAGCTTCATTGGCAAAAATTATCTATGAAATGAAAAAAATCTTGATGATATCTAGGATTATATTTGAACTAAACTATTCCTTGCATGATAGATGTTTAAAAAAAAATATGTTGAAAAAAATGGTGATCATTTTTTTGAGCAGAAAAACATTACCATTAAAACATGGTGATCATTGATGAGTTATGTTCTCCATATAAATGTTATCTATTGTCAATACCATCATCATGAATACCATTACCATCCTTAATGGAAAAAAATTACCTACATGTTACACAAGCCATGAAAAAACATTCTTTGTTGCTAGCTTCTTTTCAAAAAACAAAAAGCAAAAAGTTCAAGCATATGAACAGGCAATAAAAATCTATAAAGCAATGCCACATAAGAAAATTGAATGAAATGTGTTGATAAATGGAATCAAATAAAGAAAAATGAATGCATAATATACTGTTTTTAACAAATTACCTCCACTATCTCTATCTCCCTCAAGTACTATCTTCATTTTATCTTCAGGATCCTTATTTGATTCCATTTCTTTATGCTCTTCCCGTTTCTTTTCTCTTTCCCTTTCCATGTCTTTTTTTTTATCATTGTCTTGCTTATCCACGCCATTCTTTTGATCCTTCACATTCTCAATCATTTCAATATCCCATTCATGTCCATGTGTTGCTTCTTTTTCATTAGCTGATATTTTAACCTTTTCTTTTTCTTGCTTGTTTCGAAGGTTTTCTTTCTTCTCTTTTATGACTCCACGCAATTCATGGACGTCCATGGTTATCAGCTCCAAAGGCTCAATAAAAGTGAAATCATCATCATCCTCCTCAACGTCATTCTATCAAGTATAAGAAAGGTGAACGAAAAGGAAATTATAAAATAAATGCTTAGATTTTGGTGTACAAAGAGTTAAAGGCATAAAGAAGAAATATATTAAAAATAATAAGGTGGCAATTAAAAGTTTTACATTCGCTTCCAATTCAACATATTGGAGACCTTTTTGTACAATCTTCACAAGAGCACCTGGAGGAATCATATGTCCATCAATAGGACATTTATCAATACCTGCTTCATAACCTAAGGCAAATGCTGAATGTGTTAAACCTGAAAAGAAATAGAGACATCTATTACATGAGAAATAATTGAATAAGGACAATAAAAACTAGAAAAGGCAACAAATGGTACTCTTGTTTGAGGCCTAATTCTCAAAAATAGTCTTCCATCTCCTACTTGGAATTCCAGATAATTATTACCAAACTATCAATAATTCTAGATATTTATTATCCTAGCTTCAGAAATTGTCTCACAGTGAGTGACTTGGAACTTGAGATAGTCATTTAGAAGAGAGACACTGATACGATTTACTAGGTTCGGTAATAGAAAAATAAAAAGAACACCACAAATTCCATGGAAGCATGAATTTACCAGATGCCAACGTCAAATAGTCAAATGGGATTTTGTCAAAAGTCGATTGAAAATTCTATTATGTCATGTTGTTTAATGCAAAACATTAGCATTGCAGAGATACAATTACTAAGGCCTTGTTTAATTGGTTAGTTCCAACTCTAACTCCAATTCTACAAAAATTCTCATATATCATCATCACCATACAAATTCTCATACACAAACTACTATGCAACATCATTATCATTGCACAATTTATAATGTAACTCTAATATCATTTGCGAAATTACTTTTAACTTCAACTTTGCACAATTGTTAAAGTTGAAACTTTGTTAACAAACGATACTTTAAATGAATGGTAATACTACAAGGAACAAGATAAAAAATAATTTTATTAGGAATAGAGGAGAAGTTGCACCAATTGAAGATAAGAAGAAATTAGCTTAAGTAGTTTAACCATATCTTTCAAAGGATAAACGATGTACCAATTAAAAGTGGTGAATTAAATAGTGAATAGAAACCAAAAGAAGTAGATGAAAGCCAAAAACTAGTTGATTAGGAATTGTGAAAAAAAATGTAAATGTAGTTAATTTAATAGAAAGTTTGACTATAGATAAAAATACATAGAAGAAAAAATTAATCTAGCTGACCCCACATGGTAGGATTATAGCATAGGTAGTTGTTTGGTGACTACAACTTCTATATAAAGTCTATAATAGTAGAGAAGTGGACACCAAGGATTTGGCTTGGTTCCTCTTTGATTTCAAAGTTCTGGTCCCTTCACCAAAATTCTCCCTCTTAACTACCTTGTTCTCTTCTTGATGCCACTCCACTATGCCTAAAAGATTTTGGTCAAAGGCATTCATTAGCTGGAATCTGACGTCTCATTGACAATAACATAAAAAATGGTATCAAAACAACTCTAGGAAAGGACAATGAGGAGATGTCACCAAACTATTTCAAGCATCTCAAGCAAATCACCTGCAAAGAGTTTAAATGATTTCAAGAAGAACTTCATCAACATTAAGGACAAAGATGAGGAGACTGGTCATTGAGTTAGCATTGCCACCTTCTCCAATGTTATCTCCTCCAAAAGCATCCTCCACAACTCCAACCTTGAAGTCATCCATGTATTTTATTCCAAATCAGGTCATCAAGTTAGTGTTGCCACTTCTTCCTCCAATGGCCCCTTGTAATATCAAGTCCATCTCTACCCCCAAACTCCTCTACTCACACTCACTACACTGACAGACCTACCTAGATTCCCAAGCCTGGGATTGGGGAGGGCAATGAGATCAAAGGGCCACGTGCTACTATTCTTCCTCCTAAACTGATTGCAACAATGGCAGTGTCAAACATTTGTGGAGGTCAACCTGTTTCCAACCTAATGTTCCTCATGCAATGGTTGGATATTGCAGTACCGAGACAATCCTTGCCCTTCATTGGACAAAACTTGGACAGAATGAGTAGGCAAAATCTTATTGATTTTCCAAGCATCCAGCGCACATGAGAGTGATTAGGTAAGAAAAGTGGATTTTTCCCATACAGCCATCATCATGAGATCAAATCATGGAGCGTAGTGCCTTCTATCTTGTCATACAAGTGCTTTGTCCATGAAAGTTCATGATCCGTACCATGTGGGAGGGTGTTTTCAAAGATATTTTCTTTATTGAGATCCCACCAGAACCACCAACTCTAGTGGTCCTAGGCCAAAAAAGATTAATTTGGAGTCTCATCCAATAAAGGATGGGATATAATGGTACCAAGACAAACATATGGATCCGTGGTTATTGTTTCCTTTTATTTTGGGTCTTTTTTCTTGAGAATGTTGACAAAGGTTAATTGCTTAGCTTAGTTGATTTACGTTTCCTTCACTGTTTGAATAAAATTTGTATCCTAGTAGATTGTGGTAATGGTTGACCTTGAGGACAATGCCAATGGCAAGGGGAGGGAATTCTTAGGAGTCAATTGAAATTGCCGTTAGATTGTTAGGTTGTTGAGGTCATTGTAACTTTTATATATACACTCCATAATACTATAGAATTGGGAGCGTACCAGAATTGGGTTTTCCTTTGTCACTTGATAACGTCAAGGTCACACTCACTACGTAAACAATCTATACTTGTCTTAACGAATCTCAAAAAAATCCACCTTTTGCTCAACAGATACGCCAGCAGTCTAATGAATCACCACGAAATCCCTAAGCGGAAAATACTCTCCAGTTCCCACAACATGCCCAATCTCCAAAAACTACTGCCTTTCGCCCTTAGGGCAAACTGGCAGACAAAAAACAAAACAATGAAAGGACATGTAATGACCTGATTCCTGGAGGTAGCGGAAAACGAGGTAGTTGAGCTCGATGGATGTGAGGGACGAGGGCATCTCCCCCTTCCCCGCGAGCATGGCCGCACCGAGATTGTACGGCTAAGTGCAGGAGACAGCAACGGAAGCAAATGGCCAAATATGAGGAGTAGAGGAAGAGTTGTGGTGGACGAAAGGTAGCGGCAGGAGAAGGGCGGTAGTGCTCCTGCCAACTACGGCGGAGAGGAGGCAACGGCGGCCACTAATCGAATCGATACGCAGTCCAACGCTGGTCCAACGCTTTTTTTCCTGCGAACCACCCCACCCCCACCCCCCTCCACACTTTTTTTTTTGCCTGTGGCGATGAGTCGCATTTACAAAAAAAAACAATTGATTACACGTGGCGTCCCATGCTTGGTTGACTTGGCATTTTCAAGACCATCCAAACGCGTGTGTTTGCAAATTAAATTATATTTCAAATTTTCATTTGAATTTGTCGCCGAAATAATTCTATTTTCCAAACATATTTTACAATTTCCGTAAAATTAAGGTGAAAAATAAGATTTGTAGAATTACGGAACAGATTATTTAAAAAATAAAAGTAACAGAAAAATAATTCAATACAGTACATATTTTATTATGATTTGATTTTCGTTAATTCTTTTATATTACAGATGTGTCTGTTCAATCGATGGAAATAGATCCAAAGGTGAGATGAGATTTATATTATTTTAAAAATATATAATTTATAATATAAATTTTTTTATATAATTTTCATATAAAATATTACAATTATTTGATAAATATTATTATAAATTATTATAATATATAATAAAATATATAGATATATCCATAAATAAATAAATAGACCCTTATTTTCTACGTTGTATTGGTTATTTGTTAACTTTTCTTTCTGTTACGAAAAAGGTTATCTGATTTATAATATTTTACCTTAAAAAAAAACACGTACATTTTTAAATTATTACTTAAAAATAATTCTACTATATTTAAGGAAATTTCAAACTTAAATTCATAAAGTTAATAAAAAAATATATTAACTACAATATCACTTTAATGATTACCCACACTTAAACTTTATTTAATAACGAGATATTCTAACTCTAATAACCACAGAGAACTAAAGTTAAGAGTAATTTCGTAAATAATATTAAAATTATATAATAAATTATGAAATAAGAATTTGTACAATAATAATAACATGAAAATTTGTAAGAAGTTAGAGTTCCTCGTTCTTAAATGAATATTTTTATTTATTTTAACTTTAAGGGATTCAACTCTAATTTTGTATAAACTTTTACATGTAATCATTATCAACTGACTCTTATATACAAATTATCATTACATAATTTATTATACAACTTTAACATCATTTATTTCATTACTTTCAACTTCAGTTCATTTGAGAATGAAATTTATAAAAATGTTTACTATATAATATATATATTTTAAGAAACAAGGAGAACAGATATTTTCACTTTAAAAATCAAAGAAGGAAATAAAAAAGAATTTTCTCGTTTCAAAAAACATATCAATTTTAAAAAAAATTAAATTTCAGATTCACCTGAACTATAATAATTGTCAAATAAAATCTTTAAATTTTTACAATTATCAAACATAATTTCAGAACGACGTAGCTCAAGTAACGGCGTTCGATTTTTCCATACAAGTTTTCCATTTTTAATCTAATTAATTTATGACAAGGAGGTGTAGAACCCACGTGAAAAATAATAATAATAATTAAATTTTAATGGATTCGCGTATTTATCTAGTTTTTTAATTTTAATAACTACGAAAAATTAAAATTAAAGATAATTTTGTTAATAATGTTAGAATTATATAATAAATTATAATAAAAAAATTATATATAAAAGTTTGTATAATAACGATAACACATAAAAGTTTACGTAAAATTAAAGTTAAAAAAATAAATTAAGTTGTTCAAAATTTGATTCTTATTGAATTTTTTCTTGTAACCATCTTAATCTACATTTTTTCCAAAAAAGAAAACCACATCACACAATATTTTTTGGAAAATTAAGTTGCTACATTAGATGTTCTAAAAAGACTCATTATATAAAATTTTGAATAAATATTTTTTAAAAATTTACGATATTTTGCATTTTATGAACTTCTAAAGATACTCATTACAATAGTTATTTTAAAATATTTTGAGTTATTTACGTATATTAAGGTTAAAACTAGTTTCACCAATAAAGTTAAAATTATATAATAATTTAAATAATAAAAATTTATACAATAAAATCTACGTGATAATAGTTACATTAAAAATAATTTAAATAATTAAAAACAAACGAAACCAACGATTCTATTCCGTACAGGAACAATAATTTTCAACCCAATAAATCAAGTGGGAAAAAAAATACCAGTCAAAGGAGATGCGGATAGGCGGTCGATACTATTGGTTACTGACGTTTACGATGGAGACGCGACCGTCCGATGAAGATTGTAGCAATCGATTTTCAAGAAATTTGAACTTTTTAGAGATACAGATATTCTAACTTTTCACCTTCCTTTCAAGTTTTTTTTTTTTTTCTCTTCCGCATTCGTCTACTTCGATTAAGCTTTTTTTTCTGCTCTTATTGGCCTACCTCCCTTACTCCCTTTTTGAAGTCTTTTTGGAATTTCTATTTTTATTTTCTTTTAAAAAATTTCTAACCTGCGTATCTGCGTACTTTTTAAATTTTTTGTATAAAATAGATCTCACGTAGAACTTAGCGAGCGTATATTTATTTATTTATTTGAGTAGAAAGTGCATGACCAAATATTAGTTTTTTTTCAATTTAATTAATGAAAACATCCAAAAAATTGCTACATTTAGAAATCAATGATATTTTTAATAATTTATGATAAATATTATCATATAAAAAATTAACCTTTTACAAACAGAAGCACAGGTGAAAAGAAACTTCAACGACTCAACCATGAATTGCCGGTAATTATCTACGACGCTCCGGAGCTTGGTTATTTCGAATATTGATTTTTTAAAAATTTAAATTTATAATTAAATAAATAATATAAAATTCTGTAAAAGATTTTTTCTCCAACTGCCGACGGCCGGCCACGCGAAGTTGTGCGGACCACCGGCGACGTGGGCCCCACGGAGAACATTTATTCGGATTTCGGGGTGGCGTCAAAGATCCGCAGATCCGATCGCACCACCTCGGCCGTCGGATGCAGCACGACCTCGGGAAAGCAGATGATTCCGTGGCTGTAGCAAACAAATGTTTATTAATTTTTTTAAAAACATTTATGATATAAAATTTTATTAATATAATAAAATTTATCTTAAAATAATAATTCTTCTTTTAAACAAAAATTTCCCGCATATCTTCTCGATAACATCTCTTACAATGTAACACACAATTTTTCAATATCTTGAGTTTGGTTCCATAAAAAAATCAGTCGATCTGTTTACAATGCATCATTAAATCTTTACAATAATTTATTAAACATATAAAAAATTTACAGTAAAATATTATTAAAAATAATATTTTACAAAAGATTCATAATAAAAAAATATTTTATAATAATTATAACTAAAAAAATTACTCTACGTACCACCTAAAATCAAATTATTTGTTTAATTGACTACGCACCACGTAAAATCCATGGTTCCGTAATCTACAACTTTTACAATATTTGTAATGAAACTTCTCATCGTGTCTTTTTTAATTATCAATTTGCTAATCATTTTTGAAGTCATTTTGCTCGCAACCTTAAGGATATATCCTTTTGCAATTCACACAATCTTTTTTTAGTAAATTCTGTCTTCTTTGTTTTTAACCTTTTCTTTATTGTCACTTATTTAATTTTTACTTTTTTTTTGGATCTATTTGGATATTTCTTAACCACATTATTTTTTAAATACATTTTGAAATATTAATTTGATATCTTCTCACATTTTTTTCTTACTTATTTTTAACTAGATTTGCTAACTAGGCTTTGTGGATATTGTTACCAACCACTTTACTTAAATACCTTCCTTCATGTTGAGTTGACAACTACTATTAAGTAAGATGTGTTTTTTTTTTCACTTTTAACTTATAAAAGTATTTCATTTTCATGTTATTATTATTACTTTTATTAAATTTTCGTAACTTCTTTACTCTCTTTTTTCCCTTTCTAAGTGAACAATCATTTTCATTATTTAAACACCTGTCTTTGATAATTCAGCTTGACTTTTGAGGTTTTACAGTTGTTCTATTTATTTAATATAGTGCTAAAAACAAATCAAACAAAAAAAAAAGCTTATAAAACGCGTTCCCAGCTTCGCTCCGGCCTGCCCACGAAAACCTAACGCTTCTGTACATCTTGTTCGCGAGCAACGGAGTGGACTGGGCTGTGATCAGATAATTTCAGGGGGTTCCGATTGCAACAGAAGGCGGGAGCCGGCGGCGATGGGGAGCCCGCTGCTGGAGATACTGAACGTGAGAATGGTCGGCACCGGCGGGAAAGTGGTGGTGTTCTCCCATGGCTTCGGCACCGACCAGTCGGCGTGGAATCGGATTCTGCCTTACTTCACCAGCGACTACCGCGTCGTCCTCTACGACCTCGTCTGCGCCGGAAGCGTCAACCCGGATCACTTCGACTTCCGCCGCTACACCACGCTCGACCCCTACGTCGACGACCTGTTCACCATCCTCGATTCCCTGGGCGTGAATCAGTGCTACTTCGTCGGCCACTCCGTCTCCGCCATGATCGGCATCCTCGCCGCCATCCGCCGCCCTTCCCTCTTCCTCAAACTCGTCCTCCTCGGCGCCACTCCCAGGAAAATTAATGCCCCGCCTCCCCCTCCTCCTAATTAAGCAGAAAATCGTGTGTCAATCAACGATTTCTGAATAGAACCACTTGTAACAGATTTTTGAATGACGGGGATTACCACGGAGGATTCGAAGATGGCGAAATCGAGAAGGTCTTCGCCGCAATGGAAGCCAACTACGAAGCGTGGGTCGGTGGGTTCGCTCCGCTGGCTGTGGGCGCCGACGTGCCCGCCGCCGTGAGGGAGTTCAGCAGGACTCTTTTTAACATGAGGCCGGACATAACCCTCTTCGCCTCCCGGACCATCTTCAACAGCGATCTCAGGGGAGTCTTGGGCCTCGTCAAGGTCCCCTGTTGCATAGTTCAGGCCGCCAAGGACGTGTCTGTGCCCATCTCCGTCGCGGCGTACCTCAAGGCCCACATAGCCGCCAAGAGCACCGTCGAGATCCTCAACACGGAGGGGCACCTCCCGCACCTCAGCGCCCCCGCTCTGCTCGTCCCCGTCCTCCGCCGTGCGCTTCCCAGGTGATGTGATCGGCTACGGTGGAGAAGATATTTCGATATCTGGTTCGTAGTTTTCGATATTTGTTTTTTCGTATAATAATTACTTTTGAGATAAGTTGAAACTTCTTAAAATAAGATATTGTCAAGTTGCTTATTCATTAAAATATCAGTCATCTTTACAATGATTGATGCTTAAGCAACAAGTAACAATGAAATTACAGCCCTGATTTTGAGTTTTTAATGTTGTCCAAATCAATGATATTTCAAATTTGAGGTCTTTTTAGTTGTAAATGAATTGAAAAGTTCGATGAACTCATGTGAAAAAAATATAATAATTAACGCGCATTCGAATGGCGTTGTCGGACGAAACCGGGTCGGCCCGACATGTCCGCCCTCAAGTGTTGTGTCCGACACGGGCTTAATGGGCTGGTCCAGTGTCTTTCGTGGACCAGAGTCTGAGGTGATGGACTGGGGCCTATTATTTTGAGCGTGGCCCGATGAGTACCAGACATTGTATAAAATATTAAAATATATCGGCCTCTTGCTATCATGTAAGATATATCCTAAGGGTTCGTTTGTGATATCAGGAAAAAGAAATGAAAATATAAAAGGGAAAATGTACGTATTTCATGAAAATTTTAGAAAATTTGTAAATATTTTTTATTTTTTTAATTTAATATTTTGTTATTGTTAACCCTTTTTTCTTTTTCTTTAACGATATTCTCTAGTGTAAGTCGTTGATGTAAGAGAGGGAGTAGAAGAATGGCGAAATGTGAAAAAGAGAAGAGGTTGAGAGAACGAGAGAAGTGGTGTTAGAAAGAGGTAAATGCAAAAGGAAGAAATGGTCAAGAGAAGAAGAGAAGTGATGTTGGAAAAAACATAATGATACTAGAAGATGACTTTAATGATGATAAAAGATAGCTACGACGATATTGAAAAATGTTCAGTATAGTGATGAAGAATCTCACAAAGTTGAAGATGATATTTCTTGGTGGCAGATGATTTTCCTTATCTTTGAAGGTGGAAATGTTAGAAAAATAATTTTTATATAAGGATGAAAATTTTAAAAAAATTTCAAACTTTTCGTCAGATACAAATAATGAAAATATAATTTTTTTCTTCGTATTTTCTTTTTACATAATTTTCAATAAACACAAACTTTCCCTGAATTTATAATTTTTAGATTCAAACATTGGAAGGACGAATTGCTCCTGTGATTACTAAAGTGAAAGAAAAAAGCACTTTTCTCTCTTCCTTCCATGCTATACATATACTACCTTCTTCTTCTTCCTTTCCCTTCCTTCATTTACGTTTGATACCAATATTTTGTGTTTCACTGTCAAGACATTAAAAAAACTTGGCACAGAACACATATACCTAAATCAAAAGAAAATAAGGTTCAACGAAACTAATTTATATTTGATTAAATATTTGTGTTCGACATTGGTATTCATGGGGATGTAGCTCAGATGGTAGAGCGCTCGCTTAGCATGCGAGAGGTACGGGGATCGATACCCCGCATCTCCATTGAATTTCCCGTGAAGTTAAAGCCCTTAATTTGACCTTTCTACGGTGAAACAGATAATCTTAAAAAGTTGAAGATTTTATCTGAATTTTTTCTGCTTTGTCATTTGAAATATTTTTGAAGTCATACTTAAGTTGCAATTGTTTGGAGTTTCAGTTTTATCTTTAATTTTTGTATTGTAATTAAAAAAATTTAGATTTGTAGTTAAATTAAAATTATATTTATTAAATTTTTTTTGTAAATTAACTCTGCAACTGTTTCTAGTATTGTTAATTATTTATATCATACGATGTAATGTTATAATAAGACTCCAACCACAAATACTATATATCCACAATCTATATTTTAAGTTACATTTTTTTTAACTGTATTTATAATATACTATAATTGTATATATGAAATTTTTAATTTTTTTTCTAGCAAACGTGATCTTAAAGTTTTCAGCACCATTCCGTAGTTAAACCTGCGACAACACCTGAGGATAAAAAATGATATTAGCGGATTTTACAGGGTACGTTCAATCAATTAAAATGGCCTTCAATCAATCACACGCTTTCCAAAGGCATGCAATTGTTTCTCTTTCTTTAACGACGAAACGTACTTGAACAATTCTGTAAATCTAAACCCTGAATTGTTAGATATGTTTACGTATAACTTTTATTATTATTTAAAATTACTTTTAATGTGGTTAGTATTGTATAAATTTTAATAAATAAATTTTTATTATTTAAATTATTATATAATTTTAATTTTTTTTACGAAATTAATTTTAATTTTAATTTTAATTTTTTAAAATTTTCGAAGTTGAAAAAATTACCTATGAACGTACCTTTTAACAAATAATCAAATATATGACTTGATAATATTTTTATTTTAATTGATTAAATTATAAATATCAATGTCAGTAAGTCGTCCATCTAAAAAAAGATACTTATCCATACCAATAGTTAAAATTTTCTGTAATCTTCGAAAAGAAATAATTAAAATTTTCTGTTTTAACCTTCAAGTACCGATTAAAATTAAAATGCGACGAGTGTAAAAAAAAATAATGATGTCGGGAAGGGTATTCGCGGGTCACGAGAGTGCATGATCCGATTAAAACGTAAATTTTAAGAGGGATAATATAAAATTCAAAATCGATGATGACGTAATTTTAACGTCACAAAAATTTAAAATTAGTCTTTTGATAAGAAAATATTGTAACTTCGGAAATTACGAAAAGTTAGAAGTTGAATTCAATTATCAAATGATATTAGCTTAATAGTGAATTATAAGATAAAAATTTATATAAATTATTTATATAATTGATAATAATGTGTAAAAGTTTACGAGAAATTAAAAGTTTATTGTCAAATGAAGTTATTATTTGTCAACAATAAGTGTTTTTTAACTTTTAAAATTACTTACAATGTAATTATTATTATAGAGATTTTAATATATAAATATTTATCACTTAAATTACTATACGATTTTAACTCTATTCACGAAATCAGCTATAACTCATTTTAACTTTTGAAGCTAAAAAAATACCATGTGAACTTACCTTCTGCGGTTAAAATTTTCACTAAAAACTCGTGATCTTGAATTTAAAAGTTTGGTTTGGAAACTATTCTTTGAATTTTAGTTATAACTTTACATGAACCTTTGTATATTATTATGACTAAATAAACTTTAATATATAAAATTTCATCGTACTGATAACTACGTAATCTTAATTCCGTTATTTTTACAATTTCAACTTTATATAATTCATGTTTAAAATATTTTCCAAACGTACTTAAAATTTCATTATTATTTTTAATTACAAAAATAAAAATATAATATTGTCTGGGAATAGGAGAAGAGGTAGATGGCATTTATGGCCCTCCACATGCTCACATTCAATGCTTTTACCGCCCATTCAAATCCCCCACCTCGTCCTCATCATCATCGTCGTCATCATCGCCATCGCATCCCAAGCAAAAAAAAAAAAAACCTAGCGATCGGGGTGCCGAGTGCTGCTACCCTCCCGGCACACCGTGCTTCCTTCCCGCGGCGACGGAATTAGGTTGGAGGCCGATCGGTGGTCCGCCAACGAGGTGGGAGGGCGTAGGATGAGAGGTTGGAATGGTCTCGGCGCGACGGAGACCATCTATGAAGAGGAACAAGCGGAAGATGACGAAGAAGGTTCCAGGTGCTCTTCTTCTTCAGGCCCCTCCCCCACGCCGTCTCCCAGACCCTGCGCTCATTCATCTTCCTCCTCGTCGTCACTGCTGGCTTCTCTACAGAAAACAGTCGATGAATGGTTGGTACCTTGTCGTTTCAGATTTCCTTCTCCTGTTCTCCCTTTTTTTTCTTCCGGGCGTAGGATGAGAGGAATTAAAATTAATATCTCGCTTATCTTTCAGCTCCACGAAGTTTTAAATATATAATCGTAAATTTTAATAAGATATTTTTTAACTATTAAAATATTATTTTTAACGGTAATTTTAGATTTCTTTTGCTTTTATCTCTTGTAAATTTATGAATATGTTTGATAATAAAGTATTTTAACTTTAAATATAGTAAAAATTTAAAAGTTAAGTTTTGTTACGTTGAATATTACGATAAATTATAAGATTAAAATTTATATATAAAAATTTATGTAATGATAATGATATATAAATATTTAAGTTAAGATAGTATTTGTTGATGATGTTTACAATTTTTTTTTAAAAGTATACGATTTACGTAAGTTTTTATTTTTTTTACATAAAATGTTAATTTTTTTAATAAATATTATTATATAATTAAAATATATAATAAATAATTTTTAAATAAATAAGATCTAAAAGATCGTTATTCAAAATAAAAAAGTTTATTTTTCTTTCTCTCTCTATCTCAAATCAAGCTTTCTTTTCTGGTCCTGCAGGGCAGAAACGACGAGATCCAAGGCAGACCTGTTGGTCCGCGTCTGCGACCACAGCTTCCATCTTCATAAGGTAATCATAGAATTCGCTTTTTTTATTCGCTATTTCTTTAATAAAATCACTGCAACTACGGAAAATTTACCTAAGACATCTTTTAGTTATCTTTGTTCTTAATTTTTGAAAGTATTTTTATTTTCGTAATAATATTTATATTTTTATTATCAAAATAATTTTTTATTTTTAAAATTTTAAAATTATTTACTTGAAAATCATTTTTTCTTATTTTCAAAGTAAAAAACTAAAAACAGGAATATAACAAAAATACTGTCATGAGAATAATTGGTACTGGTGGTCCAACCAATTAATGGTTGTGGTGACACGAAGCAATTACTGCGAGAAGGAAACCACATTGTGATAATAATTGATTTTTAACGTTTTTTTCGAAAAATTAAAATTTGTCTTTTTTACTCAGAATATTTAAAATTATCAAAAATTATAAAAAGACAAATCACGTATTTATTACTAATAAAAAATGATACAAATTAACTGATGAATAGTTACCGTCACATCGTTGGGTCCTATTGCCAGCATGATTTTTCATTTTTTCATCTCAAATCTATACAATGCTGTTTCCGTAATAAGTTGCAAGTGTGGGAGCATTTACTACTCTTATCTGTCACCTTTCAGGATCCGCTCGTGTCGCACAGCCGCTATCTGCGACGCAACGTGGCGGAATCCTCCCCCTCCATCGTCACCGTTTCGCCTCCGTTACGCGTGACGCCGGAGACATTCGCCGCCGTCGCCAGCTTCTGCTACGGCGCCGACGTCTCCATAACCCCTTACAATGTCGTCGCACTTCGAATTGCCGCCGAATGGCTGGGTATGGGCGACGGCGACGACGACCAAAACCCTAACGTCGAGGGTGATGGGAGTTTATTGGAGAGGACGGAGTGGTACTTCTGCCAGACTGTCGCATCCAGCGCGGAGCAAGCTGCGGTCGTCCTGGGAACCTGCCTGGGTCTCCTCAGCGACGCGGCGGAGTCGGCGGCGTTTCTCGCTGCGAGGTGCATCGAAGCCTTAACCGTGGCCGGTGGAGGGGGAACCGAGTTACGGGATTCGGTTTGGTTGGATGATGTCTTGACGACCACGACGGAGGAATTCCAGATGATAGCTGATGCGATACGCGATCGACTTGAGCACGATCTCGTCTACAACATCATCGACCACTACCTCCAGGTAATCTGATGGGAGTATTTCGGGAATCGAACGATTCATTTTTTGAGCATTTTTCTGAGTAGTTCTATGCGAGCAGAAACAATCTGAGGGGAAGAGATTGACGGAGGAGGAGAAGAACCGGATCTGCTCGGTTGTGGACTGCAAGAAGCTGTCGCGGACACAGCTCGTGCACCTGGTACGGAACCCCAGGACGCCGCTACGGTTCGTGGTGCAGGCAATGCTGGCGGAGCAATTCCACACCCGCGTCTCCTTCTACGATCGTGTCTGCAAGACGCGCGTCACCTCCACTCCCACCGGGATTGGAACTGTGACTCTCGGGGACATACTGCAGTGGGACGCGACATCCCGGCAGGCGCAGAATCTGAAGGCGACCATGGAGGCGACGTACCTCCGGATCCAGATTTTGGAGCAGGAGCTTTCGGAGATGAGGAGGAGATTGAGGGAGGAGGGAAAATGCGAAGTGAATGGAGAAACGGAGTCCGTGCGGATTCGGTCGGAGAGCTGTAGGTTTCTTGTGGAAGCGGAGGAGGAGGAGGGAGAGGGAGAGGGGGAGACGGTTGTAGTAGGGATGGATAGGAATTCAAAGAGCGGGAGGTGGCTTGGAAGGAGATTGATGCGGGGATTTCGGAGTGTGTTGGCTGCTATGCGGTCGGAGAGTAGAAGCACTAGTTGCAGTGGAGATGGTGATTTCGTCGGTTCGTCTGCTGCAAAGGAATCGAAGACGAGGACGCGTATGCGTACTCACAGGAGAAATCGGTCGTTCTCGTGACGAGCTCTCTGTTGTGCTGATCGGAAAAAAAACAAAAACTCTGGGCGACTTTGGATTCAAGGAGATTGAAGTCGAAGAAATGATTGGATTTGTGAAGTTTGTGAGTGATCCGATTGCGATGGTTTCCGGCGTTTTCACGAACGAATAGCTTGTTTGGTTGATTCGTTGCAGCTGCTGTTATGAAGGGAAGCTAATCTTGTACCGGACGAGGAGATTGTAAGCTGATCTTCTGATGGAGTTTCCCGGATATCGAATTTTTCGTTGGCGTTTCTGATCTCAGCCTTCATGCATCCTTATTTTCTTTGAGGAAAAAAGCAGAAGGACTGGACACTGATTTTTATGCATCGGCTGGTGGAAATGGCTGGTTCGTTCCACTTCTGTTCTCCTCGCCCTTTTATTTTATTGCAAGTGTAGAACACGCTTGCCTTTGCTGTTGCCTCGTTTCTCTTTTATATCTCTGGTGTGGCTATGGTTTAAGGATTTTGACCCCTCCAATGAGACAACACATCAAGATTTACAGCATTGCTTCAGCACCTCTGGGCGATGTGTTGGAAACCTTCGTTTTTTTTCCTTGTCTACTGAACAACCAATTTTATTTCCTGTAGATAATTAATCTGTGCGGCCTTCCATGTGAAGAAAAGTGTTGTGAGACAAAAAGCTTGCAAATAACGTTCAATTCGAGGCAGCTTTTTTTAAGAGCTGTAGCGGCTCCATCATCATATATAAGTGAAGCTTTCTGCTCTGTATTAGATCTGGTAAATTTTCACATTGTTGTGCTGTATTCCTCATATTTATTTGGTTGTCTTCCACTTATTTCGTTTTTCTCGTGCTTCATATTCACCTCATTAGATGTCTTCTCAATTGGTATCTAAAGTCTAATTTCTGTCGAAAATAGATACGCATGTGTGTGGAACCTTGATCCGTAAATCAATTTGGATGTAGGGTTCCAGCATATTAGGCATTCCAAGAGACTTTATTTACTCACCACTCTCCATCCCATCTGTATGTATATTGTGAATCATAAATAATAAACAAGATTCTGAATACAATAGGCCTGATTTGGCACTCATAGAATGAAGTTCTCACTCTCTTACTGGTGGGCTGGTACATGACAACATGTCAAACCGTTTTTTTTCAATAGATCATTGTATTTCCCATGTTTGGTGATAGACTTATATTGAAATTTTTTCTTCCAGAAACGTCAAGAACCAAATAAGTTAACCAAAAATCTTTAAAGGCGACAAGAATAATCAAAACATCAACATTTTTCTTCTATTTTTTCGAACTAAAAATGTGAATCTTCTTTTAAGATTTCGAAGCCAGTTTTGTTTTGAAATTGCCAACAATAAATCTCACTTTTATCCCATTTCACCCTTATGAGATATTTGTAAGGGAGGTGAACCACCACCATCCCCCTTATGAGGCAACCGTACTTAGAGAAAAGGAAGAAGAGATGAGAAGAAATAAAGTTATCAGTTATCACATAGTTTTGTTTTAAATGTAAACTAGGAAAAAACTTATATAATATGCGAATGTAGTGTAAGTGATGCGTTTCCTAAATCATTAATGCATCCCAAAAGGAGCATTTTCAAAAATCATTAATGCATTAGATAGGCCATGATAGGGTGAATCAAAGGAGTGATTTTGTAAAGAAATAATTTTGTCTTTGTAGTTTCATTTTACCCTACTTTTTGACATTTTCAAAAAATGATGGTTGAACGTTAATGCATCCAAAAAAGAGCATAAGATCAAAAAACTCTTAAAATAAGTTCTAAAAAGAACCAACTTAAAAAAGCTAGTTTATTCATAGTTGATGGTGGCAAATAATCATTATTAAGCAATCCTTTATGCTTGACTTTAATGTTTTGGCTAACTTATAAGATTAGAGAAGCTATCTAGAATGTTCATAACTAGTATAGATTTTTTTCTACATTTCTGGTTTTGGTATTTTTCTAACAATTGCAAACAGGAAAGTAATTTAGTGTCATCTGATCTCTTCCGATTTTTTAGTGGGTATTGGATAATTTTCTAAATGCTTTTAATCATACAATGTATAAATCTTTACAAGCAAAATAAATGATTGTGAAATACTTACCTTTACCTTGTATATTTCTCTCTTTCAGAAAATAAAATATATATTGGTTTTGAAACTGTTGATAATATTAAAATATCACTTTCAGCAACAATTCATCTTCTGTTAGAACTAAGGTTGATAGCTTTTTCTAAATGACCTTTTAAAAATTTGATGATTCTGCATGTGCTTTCCAACCTAGCTAACTCCAGAGGTGATTGTAATTGGTAAATGGACATCTTCAAAGGTCACTTTGCATATCATCTTCCATACCATCCATTGGTTGTAGACAGTGAATGGGAAGAGACTTCCTGTTTGATTTTATGATTCCTGCATATTAACAGTAGAGATACTTGTAGCAAGCATGCATCACAATATATTAGTAAATGTTCAAATGTTTTTCCGTGCCCCTCATTATAGAGTATTTATTGGGTATCTATATCATTTAAGATTTTCGCATGCATAGTTTTGATAGGCTAATATCTAGTGGTTGCTCTCTAAGATTCTGGATAACATTATTCTTGTTGGTAGAAACATTTTGTATTTCTCATAATGTATGGGAAAGAAGATTGAGTGATAAAGCTTCTATCGAAAAGTGCTCTATGAATGTCCTTTGTGCTTTTGAGTATCAAGGATAACCCAACGATCTTCCTAATGGCCTTCTATGTTATAATGTTATATAACTTTTCAAAATCTAACAGTGGGAAAGCTCGTTTGCTCTTGCATTTATTGTGTGGGATGAAGTCTTATATTTGAATTTAGACAAAAACACTATCATTATAGAAAATTCCTTATCAAAACCCCTCATTCCAAGTCTATTCCATACCATTTTACTATGAAGAGGTTCTAAGAGCTGTTTTATATGTAGACATGAACAGGGCAAGATTCATGTAAGGATCCTTCACATTGAGTCCATAGTCCTCACATACCTGTTTGGTTGCAGAATTTCTCTCTTCATTTCTTTAGAGAAACCCCTCATGAGAATGAAGTACACCAAAATTTCCTATCCAACCTGTTGATCTCATTACATTATTCTTTGTTATTACAGTGTGTCATAAAATAAGTTTCAACTAAGGACAAGGAGGCTTTGAATAACGTTGTCTTCCCTACATGTGGAAAAAGCTTAGCTTTCTAGATATTTAATTTTCTTTCCATTTTGTCTTCAATAATATGAATTTGTGTTTTTTTTGTTTATTAGAGTATAAACATGTATTAGGGTTACTTGTGCTGTATTTTGGGTTTAATTCCTCATTGGTTAAGTGTCATTTGTTGTTTTTATGTAACATCCATAAATAGAAACGTTAAGTCTGGTTAATGAGTGAATCTAATTTTTCACTTTTTTTTGTCTAACATGGTATCAAAGGATTAGGTTCTAAGAGTCCCAAAGAGAGAAAAACCTTTGGTAAAAAGGAGAGATACCTTAGTCATCATGCTCTTCCTAACTACTTCCAACCTCCACTATTGTCAATTTCCTCAACCCTTGTTAATCTCGTTACCCAATCCTGCTATGCTCCTTTGATGGCATCGGAGAATCACTGTCCTGCTACCCTTTGCCGTTGCCATGCCTCCTAGCTCTCCTCATCCTCTTGCCTTCCAAAAGTGGATTGCCAACAACCTAAAAAAGAAAAATATTTTAAAAAAGCTGGTGGTAGTGAAAAAGGTAAAAGAAGAAAATGACAAAAAAAAATTAAATACCCTATTATTAATCTCCAACTAGTTGTGTTTTTTTCATGTGAGTGTTGATGTTGTAGCAATGTCACTTCATTAAAGTTGTGTATTCTCCACGAGATTTGGGTTTGGGAAATATCTTAAGGTTAAATCCATATTGAATTTGTGGAACACCTCACATTAAAAATCTACACATTACTTTTAGGGTTTATGAAATATCTCACATTAACAATTCACATTAGTTTTAAGAATTGTGAAAACCTCATGTTAACAATTCATATTAAACTTTGTCTTATTAAATGATTGATAATAGTTATTAGGTATTTGTGGGAATGTGTTTGTGTAAGTCTCTTTGTATATTTATTTATACAACATTACTACTACATTTTAGCCTGTTGTGTATCTTTTTGTTTATCTTTTTATAGTTTTTTTATATATGAGTCTATTACAAGTTGAATGCTCTGGCTTGAGTAGTGTTAGAGTCTAAATATGCATTAAGGTTGTTTGTGTTGTATTATGAGTTTAGTCTGACATTGGTTAAATGTCATTTGTTATCCTTACAAAGTCTCTATAAATAGGGATATTATATTTAGTTAATGAATAAACCCAATCGTCCACTTGCTTCTCTTGTCTAACACTGTTTTCTCTAATTTTTGCTTTCTAAGTAATGTCCTTGTCCATATCCTTTGTGCCCAAGACATTCAACATGCATTCTCTAACTTTCTTTCAAACATTTTTTCCAAGAACTAGACTTGATTTGGCACAGTTAATAACTAATCTTGAATCTACAGTGAAGATTTCCAAAAAAGGTCTTAAAACTTGGCTTCTTTTAATGGATGCCATTCCTAAAATAAGATTATCTGCAAAAGACATTGCTAGTAAACGTGGTTCTCCTCTCAGTCCAGTTTTAAAACCTTCATAGAGCCTACTAGCTGATGCATTTTGAAGGAGCTTACACCATTGCCAATATGAAAACAAAAGGAGATAATGGGCGGCCTTGTTTAATCTTCTATCTGCTATCGTCGGTACAATGATTTGGAAATTAAACTGCAGGTTAGTCATGAGGCAAGAGGTTTCTGTTCATTTGCCTTCAATACCATGAAGTATATCTCTGGAAGGAACAATATCTGTATGCTTCTTCAGGGAAGACTGCATTTTGAAAGCCAGAAATGAGCTGTGACATGACCTTCATATTTTGGTCTTTATTATTTCAACAATTAACGTTTGTGTTGTGTTTGTCTGGGTTATTGGCCTTAAGTGTGAATGCTGACTAGCATCCTTGATTATAGATATGAAGACAATTCTCGCACTGGTGAAAGTTATTGAGAGACTAAACTTCATAAACGATTCTCTGCAGAATATTTTCATTGATATTAAATTCCAAAGTTTTTGAATGAAAACATCTAGACCTGAGAATATATTTAAGATTGTCAAGAACAAACCGTTATTGAATTCTTTTAATGTAGGTATGGTTGGCATTATTTCATTCTGTTCTTGTTGACTGGGAAATATAAATAGAGGAATAGGCAGATTACAGATTTCTCCATCTTATTGGTACAAACTCTATTGAAATGTTCTCTTATTTCTTTTGTGTTCATTGTCAATGACCCATCCTCCTCAACGGCAAAGTGTATATAACTTTTGCAAAAAAAATAGTGTATGCAAATTGTCTTTTGATTGGTGCATATCAATGAAAAAATGTCCTAGAATTATTGTCACTCTAGTTCATCCATTGTGTCCTAGATTGTTGGTGTCAATAAATTGATTCAGCTTCAAGTGGTCTATTTGCAAGAAGATATAACTATGGAAACATTGCTGATATAAGAATTGTTATTCCTGGCATCTCCTCAAATGCTTGATTAAAACAATGCCATGAATGGCCAAGTCGAGCATGCTAGTTTTATTTCCTCCACAAAATACCATGAATAGCTTCTGAATGAGGTTTGCAAAGTAGAATACGAATTATGCTTTGAAAGCCCTCAATTTTAGGCTAGAAGTGTTTGTACCTCTGCAGTTGCGTGACATGATCTGAAGAAATTAATTACCAGGGGACAATGATCACTAACCACTTGTGGTAAATGTGTACTTCTAGGCTTCTAGCACTAGGGAATATCGCATTTAATTCCGTCGAGGGATGTCTCTGTGATTACCTAGGTGGAGTTATGGCCTTTATATAATCCTTCTTCATTTCCAATATTTCATTGAAGCCTCCTATCCATAAAAGGGGTAATTAAAACAATGCCCCATATATACATTTAAGAATGCTAGGCTCTAGCAGTAAAATGACATTGTTGCTGGAATAAAGAATGAATGCAGTGATAGAAGATCATCAGCCCGTCCATTTGCACTAATCACCACGCACTTAGAGATTGACATTAAACCTGTCAGAATTCTAGTGCACTTTCCTGCTTTGCACATTTGATCTCACTGGTTAGACACCAAGCTTAGGTGAAGGATTTGTTTAAGATAATGAACTGCTTTGGGTTTCCTCACTCCTTTCCATCTCTTAATTTCCTCATTTAGAATGCACCGGGGAGGACCTCCTTGGACACCAGATGACTATGCGAGTTAAGCTCTACCTCAACATCGTCTTGTGGAGCTTTATTCTTGGAAGAGCCAGCACCATACGGACTTTTCTTCTTTACTTCCTGTTTTAGAGTGGATGGACCCGTGTTGAATGAACCTTGATGGTGATGACCCAGTAGTGTCCTGGAAACTTTTCGGTAGTACTACTGCACAATCCTATCCATTCTCATGTTCTTCGAATAATCAAATCCAAAGCAAAAACATTACCATCGTCATATAAGAACTGTCCCAAGGCATTGTCACTTTTTACCACCTTTGGAATTTGAACGAGCTCTTTAGGGTACTGATTTATTTATGTTTTATGCATAAGAGAACTAATGTGGACAACTCATCATGATTTTGCTTGCCTATCTGATTCTTCTAGTACTCCCTGCTTTATTTTAAATTATATTTCTGCATATGTTAATCTAGATCTGTCGAAATTTGTAATTGTGGAGTCCAGTCTGTCACTTCCTTTTATCTGTTATCTGTTTCTGAAAAGCCGTCTCTCTACAATGAGCAGGCCGATCTCACCTCCTGGTGTGATGGGCATAAAGAGGAATATTGTTTCTTGTAATTCAAAAGCTTTCAGCGTTTGCGCGTGGCTTTTGTATTCATAATAGCCAACGAAAAAAACATGCTGATTCCGGATCCATACTGTTCATAATCCACAGTGAATTCCTTTTTCCTAGAATAGTGATCTACAGTGAATCCTTTCCTCCCAAGTTTGGAGTGAATCTTCTATGGCCAGCCCATATGTTTTAGTTGGTCAAGATATTGTTGTTGCACATGTCGTGTTTGGTTACAGCTTTTTAGATTTCAGTACCGTAGTAACTTCAAGATATGTTTCTACCATAGCAACTCTTAATTTTGTAGCCATGGTGTTGAGAGAAGTCGAAACTACCTTCAATCAACTTTTGTTTTGTTCTTAGGGCACAATAAACCAAGAGTAACTTGAACAAAAACTCCCAAAATTGTTTGTCAGCAGGAATTCTTAAAAACCACACACACTACATCTCTTAGGAGTTGGGGGTTAGCTACAGAAAAACATCAACAAATGATGGAGGCATGGTCTTTGTTAGACATACATGTTGGAGAGATATCAGAGTTAAAATTTAAGATAGGCGTAATTGTGTTGATATAAACTTAAGTGAAGATCATTTTTTATTCAATTGTTTTGTTCTTAAAACTTTGAGGGAAGTTTGTGATTTTGGAAATGATGAGAAATAGTAAAAATTTTAACTAACAAAATTTCATGATTTGTAAGTTTCAAGCCTAAAGAGAAATTAACATGGAGAAAATATTTAGAGATATTGTCTTACACACAAAGCTGAAAAGAGGTATCCTTATTTAGTCCTACATTTGTCTTTGAAACTCTTACACTTATATTTTTAAAAGAAATAGTGATGTTTGGGTTTTCATTACCTTAGAGCTCTAAAGCAAGGATTCAGATAAAAAGTATGGATCACAACAACCATACACAACCTTAAGTTTGGTCAAGCCAGCTGAAACTTTGAACTTAATAAATGATCTCTAATCTTCAACCTGCACAAGGAAAAATTAACTAATAGCAATTGATTGCTTTCAGAATTAATTTGAGTTTGATTCAACTCAAAATGCAATATGATAGCTTCCTGTCCCTTCTCCAACACCTGCAAAACTTGACCATTACTGGACCTTAATGATTTGTTCAAAGCATTGATAAAACAAAAACTGTTCTCCCCCCTCTTCTCTTGTTAATTCTGTCATTTCTCAAAAGTACCAGATCTTACGAGAATTTCTTTAACTACTTGTGTTTTTTTACTACTCGCCAACCCTTCTGCAACTACTTATTTGGTAAGAATGATTGAATATTAATATAGTTCTATTTTAGGAGAAATACATGTTACCCCATGAAAATCAAGTAATTGTAGGGCACCATTTTCTCCCAGGTATGTCCTAGTCAGGGCAACTCAAACAGACACGGGTAACTCATTTTTGTGTGTGTTTTTTCTTCTTGCATTGTTTTGCTCATGGGTTATTCTAGATCCTTGTCTGCAACATTGATTGACAAGCTAGTCATGTACTTGAAAGTGGATTTATCCTTAGTTAATGTTCTTATGTACTTAAAGAGAGAGAGAGAGAGAGAGAGATTGACAAGCTAGTCATGTACTTGAAAGTGGATTTATCCTTAATTAATGTGCTTATGTACTTAAAGAGAGAGAGAGAGAGAGAGAGAAAGGCACAACATTAGTGTTGTATGTCTCTTAATTAATTCTACACAACGCCCTCAGATTTCATCATCACACAGCTTTGATACCTACATGATCATATATAGGCGTTGATGTAATAGGCAGGACTTTGCGTATGTGAGTGTGTGTGTGCGTGTTTTGCTTTTTTTTGATTGC
Organism: Amphibolis antarctica; assembly: GCA_024699675.1. Lineage (NCBI taxonomy): Eukaryota > Viridiplantae > Streptophyta > Magnoliopsida > Alismatales > Cymodoceaceae > Amphibolis > Amphibolis antarctica. The sequence goes on along the minus strand of JAMKPZ010000492.1, from coordinate 28,995 downwards.
AACCCAACCGAACTAGTGTCCAACCCTCTACTCTCTCTCTATATATATATAAAGTTAACGTTAAAGTTAGAATTCATCGAATAAACAAGACTTTAATAACCCATTCCAAAGAACACAAACAATATAATAAGCCTGCATGCGCAAAGAAACCCATACCAAGCCCATGCCTGCTCCCCATTTGTTCCCTGAAGCATCAAGCATAGGTCGTTTGACCTAAGCACTAGGGATTCCAAAGAACACCTGGAGAATATACGAACCATCCTTTTTCTTTATTTATGTGGTTGGGAGGCGGCCATCACATACAATTAACCATGCATTTTGTGGTATCAGCGCAGCATGGATCCTAGTAGAGAGAACCAACAATGATGCCCAAGTCTTCAAAAGTTGGGTTCTGGAGAAATTAAGGGGCTAGCCATCCACGCAGCAGCAGATTCAGCTTTTGAGGCTCATGTAAAGCCATTTTGGTCAATGCGTTTCAAATCTGCGGAGAAGGGGTGTGGTGGGTGATTAATTGTGAGTGTTTGGGAGCTGATCAGGCAATGGGCCAGAGCAAACACCCGGGAGGGAAGGAGCATGATTACGCGTAGGAAGCATTGGTGTGATTAATTATAGCAACATGGGCCTGCGCAGGCTTTAGTTCCACGGCTGTGCAGGTGCGTCCATTTCCATGTAATGTGTCCGGTAAAGGTGAAAACAATAAGCAACTTTATGCATTTACGCACCGGAAGAAGCAGAGAGTGTGGGATGGGTGTGGGTTCATATGTAGCATAATCGATCGGTGGGGTTGAACACGGGATGAAAAAGCGAAAGAAGAAGTGTCATGGGAGGGTGGGCGCAAATAATGTCTTGGGGGCGGGAAGATGAGGGCGGGCATGGTGGGTTTGATGATGGTGATCATCCACGCCCTCCTGCAGCTTTTCCGACGTCCGTCCATCGCCCTCACCTCCTCCTCCTCCTCCTCGTCTCCTGTACTTCGTTCGATTACAAAGATTTTCAGAGTGATTTTTCTATTACGAAAAATTCACCGAATTTAGTTTGCTGATATATGCAAATCTCTTTAAAAATGGTAAATAACGGCTCACGGTGAATTTAAAATTTTGTTTGGTAGTAGTTTTTTTAACTTTTAAAGTAGAAAAAACATTTTTTATATTAAATTGAGAAAAATAAATATACTTTTTAAAAATAAGATGAAACTATCTTGAAAATCTCTCGTGTCATTATTACATTGAGAGTGATTTTTGGTGAGTTATACAAAATCAAACTTAAGTTATGTTGGTATCTTTGTAGTGATATGATTTAAATGTAAAATATAATTATTTAAAATATAAGAATATAGTTGTAATTGAAAAATATGATAATAAGATAATAAAATAAGTGGATTGAGAAATAGAAATATTATCACGAAAAAGAGTGATTTTGAAAGCTAACATGCATAATAAGTGAAATATGATGAGGCCGTTTATATAAGAGTTTGTTTACTTTTTCAATTTTTAAAATTACTTCTTATGTTTATTATTACTATATAAATTTTAATATATAAACTTGCATCATCTAAATTACTATGTAATTTTAACTTCATTTATAAAATCAATTTACTCTTGTATACTAAGTTTTAATTTTAACAATTATAAATAATTAAAGTAAAGAGTAATTTCATAGATAATGAAAATTATATAGTAAATTATGAAATGAAAATTTATATATAAGAATTTAATTAATAATAATAATACGTAACAATTTACGTAAAATTAAAGTTACAGGTAAAGTTAAATTTACAAAGAAAATTAACACACCGCCGCCGGCAGCACCACCAGCTCCTCCCGCTTTCTGTGTCACTGCTTCCGCCCGTCCATGTTTTTAACGGAGAAGAGAAGAGAAGAAAAGAGAAAGAGAAGACGCACCGCACCGGCCAGGAAAGAAAGAAATAAAGGGTGGGGGCAAAAGGGAACGGCAAAGCGCAGGAAAAGAAGAAAACCCACTCATACCTCTCATCGATTGCACCAAAAGAAGCCTCAAAAGAAAGTGCAATACCAACACCACAAGATTCTTTCTACACCACCACTAGCTCCTCCTCCTCCTCCTCCCTTCTCCTCTGGCTCTCTTTCTCTCTGGCTCACCATATAAGCTCTCGATCACGCTTCCCTTTGCTTTCGAACTTTTAACAAGAGCCGATCGATCGGGATGGCTAGTCCAGTCCAGTCCACTCCTCCTTTGCTTCTGCTCCACTCCATCGATCCCGCCAGGAATAATCAATTTGATTGAAAGAGAGAGAGGGAGATACCCAAAACCCAATACCCAATACCCAAGTCGCGCGATCATGTCCTCGTGCTTCTGATTCTGCGGCCACTGCTAGTTCCCCAGCCAGAAAACCCAATTGATGAGGAGGTGCGGGGGACGCTTGGTTAAATGGATACCTTGTTCCGCCTAGTGTCCTACCACCCGGACCAGCAGTCCTTCAACTCCAGCAGAACCTCCAGCAGCTCCAGATCCTCCAAGCAGACCGCCGCCCACCACCACCACCACCACTTACCCTTCGCCACCTCCTTGGACGAAGACGGCGACGAAGAATGCTGCAACAACGCCGACCACATCCTCAGCGTCAACGCCAACTACGCCACGTCCAATATATACATGGATGAAGACGACTTCTCCTCCTCCTCCTCCAAACAACACTACCACTACCCAGGACAACAGGCCACGACGACGACGACGACGACGACGACGACGGCTTACACCTACACGCCCCCCACGGCCGCCACCGCCACTTCCAGCAACCCCACGGCCGAATTTTCCTGCCCCGACCCCAACCTCCTCGACTTCACGTCGTCCAGGTGGTCGTCGGACCTGGTGCTGGAGTGCGCCAGGGCGGTGCACGACCGCGACACCCCCCGCCTTCAGCACCTCATGTGGATGCTCAACGAGCTGGCCTCCCCCTACGGCGACACCGACCAGAAGCTCGCGGCTTACTACCTCCAAGCTCTCTTCTCCCGCATGACGTCCTCCGGCAACCGCTGCCTGGAAACGCTTGCGGCCGCGTCCGAGAAGGTCACGTCCTTCGACTCCACTCGTCGCACCGCTCTCCGCTTCCAGGAGGCCAGTCCATGGTCAACCTTCGGGCACGTGGCGTCCAACGGCGCCATCCTCGAAGCGCTGGACGGCGAGCAGCGCCTCCACATACTGGACATCAGCAACACCTTCTGCACGCAGTGGCCCACGCTGCTGGAGGCCCTGGCCACCCGCTCCTCGGACGAGACACCCCACCTCCGCCTGACCACCGTGGTGGCCACGGCGGCGCCGTCTCCCTCCGTCCAAAAGGTCATGAAGGAGATCGGGGCGAGGATGGAGAAGTTCGCCCGGCTGATGGGCGTGCCCTTCGAATTCCAGTACATCCATCACGCCGGCCATCTCTCCAACTTGGACCTGGAGTCCCGCATCAGTCTCAGCCCGGACGAGGCGCTGGCCATCAACTGCGTGAACGGCATGCACGGCATCCCCACGTCAAGCGGGAGAGACTCCTTCGCCGGTGCCTTCCTCCGTCTCCGGCCAAGAGTCCTCACCCTCGTGGAGGAGGAGGCAGACATGGAAGTCGGCGAAGACGGGGACGGGAACGGCGACAGCTTCCTCAAGTCCTTCCGGGAGAGCCTTCGCTTCTTCGGCGCGTACCTGGACTCCCTGGACGAGAGCTTTGCGAAGACGAGCAACGAGAGGCTGGCGCTGGAGCGGGCGGCGGGGAGGGCGATCGTGGACTTGGTGGCGCGTGAGCCGGGGGAGTCTGTGGAGAGGCGGGAGACCGGTCGCAGGTGGTCGGCTCGGATGAGGTCGGCCGGGTTCGAACCGGCCGCCCTCAGCGACGACGCCGCGGATGACGTCAGGGCCTTGCTGAGGAGGTACAGGGAAGGGTGGTCGTTGGTGCAGGGATCCGACGTGGACGTTTCGGCGGCTGGGATCTTCCTCGCATGGAAGGAGCAGCCCCTGGTCTGGGCATCCGCCTGGAAGCCCTGAACAACAACGTAAACCACATCATTAGATGATTAATTCCACCTCACATTTGTTTTGATTTTGCTTAATCTCATTTTAATTACTCCAGGGCTGGCGCATTTTAGCCTCGTACCTACTCCCGCCCGCCTTTTTCCTTCTGCTCCGTGGATTCTTTTCCTTGTACCCTTTTTCAGCTTCCCTTCTCCTGCGCTGCCGGCTTTTTTTTCCCATCTTTTCTTGCTTGCTTTCCCTCTTTCTCGCTTCCACTCTTCCACTTCTCCATCCCCTCCCCGCATCGATTGATCGCGTAAATGAACCATATATGAATCGCAACAACAACAACAACAAGAAGCAGAAGCTCTGCTAGCTAGCTAGCTGATCATGCATGCATGATCCGCTCATGACATCTGTTTTTGTGATTTTTTTTCTTCTAAAATTTGTGCTCACTGTTAGTGGTCGATGGATTTGGGGAATGCATGTATGTATATCTTCGCTAAGAATTCGTGGACATTGGGGTGCTGAAAACTTTTACACCGAATATAGCAGAAGATGGTGGAGTTAGGGCTGGATTTGCCCCAGTACGTGTCCCGGCATATCTCTGATGGGTTCCCTTTCCTCTTTCCATCTCTTCTCTCTTTAAAGTCTTTCTTTGCCTTTTCAGAAAGAGAAGGATAAATTTAGGTCAGAACTCAGAAGGTGCTGTGCCCACCACCACTACGCACTGGACCTCTCTGTGGTGATGGTGGTGGTGGTGGTGGTGGTGGTGCCTCGATCGTCCCGGCCCCCGCCGTGTTCGATCAATTTGCAGAGGTGGGAGCTGCTTTTCAGACCCACCATTATCATCTTTATTCTTTTACCATGCCTGCCCCTCCATGTGGTCGCTCTCTCTCTCCCTCTTTTCTCGATCACACATGCACGTACTCCATCTCTTCATCTTATGGTGTACGAACTGAGATGGGCCAAAACCCTAACTCCTATCTCCCTCCAACGGTGGGTGCAGCTCATACTGACGAAACCCTAGCTGGCTAACACACTCAACGCCTTCAGCTGATTATTGGGTTCACTCGATCTGTGCATTTTTATTTCTATCAAACGATCAAATCTTATCGCCAGCTGCATTTGAATTCATTTTATCAAACACGGTGATTAATTTGAAACTACACTTAATTGTTTGATTGACATATATGATCGAACTCAAAGTGCAGGTATTTGAACCGTTGCTGTTGGTGCCGATCGAGCTCTTTAATTCAGCGGTCATGGTCGTCGCTGAAAGAAGGAAAAGAAAGAAAGAAGATATTATGCTTAATTAATTACTGGAATAAACAAGGCTTAGGGTGTATTTGTTTGAGGTTTAACTCTTAACTCTTGAAATTATTTTGTAGCAGTTTCTGAACAACACTTAAAAGAAAAAATTTATATTTGTTTTTGTTAGAACAATAATTTTTATACAGTTATTGTTTTATTCTTGAAAGATCTACTTTTTTAAAAAATGTTTTTAAAAATATTTGAAGGGTCTTTTTCTAAAAATGTTTTCAAATGTTTATAAACTTTTAATTTTATGATATTTTATTTTCAAAAATAATTTTTATTATAAAGGTTATTTAAAATGCTAAATTTGAAAACAATATGTAAGCACACATTTGTCAAATTTAACGCATTGTAATCATCTAATGTAAATTATTTATTTATTCCACATTTTACATATTCTAAATTAAATAACGAAAATAAGAATGTAATACGAAATTCATATACAACATGAACACATCACAACAAAATAGGCTAATACAGAAAATAATTATAACAATTTTATGTTACATCACAGCAAAATAGGCAAGGGTTTTGAAAGGGCGTTTGCATTTTTTAGTGGAAAATATGGGAGGAGCTGCTAAAAACCAATTTCTTCGTTGGAGGAAAAATAAGGTTATGTTTGTTAATAAGATGACGTAAGATTTTTATTATATGTTGTTAATTGTATATAAAAAAGATTGGAACACGTGAGTGTCTAAACCACTATATTATTATCTGCTTGCCTGTAATTAATTAAGCTAATTCTCTAATTAGTTAAAGCCAATTGGCCTGCAAATTAAACTGCGCACAAGCTTTACCAGCGTACAAGTTTAATTAATAAGAATATATAAAGATATATATAGATGATATTAATTATAAGATAGGTTAATTACAGTATATATAAATCTACGAGATCATTCACCAATTACACTTACTAGAGTGAAAAAAAGTGATTTTCAAGTGAACGATTTTAATATTGATTTTAATAATAGAAAGAGTAAATTAAGAAATAAGAATGTCATTATGAAAATAAGAATACTTTTGGAAATTAAAAATGAGTTCTTGGAAAATTAAAATTTTTTTTCCCAATTTTCCTATCATTCGTACACTCGAAAAATGGAAAAATATTTTCTCCATTTGTAGTAGGTATTTATATTCATGTGAAAAAAAATTTCAAACCTCAAACCCTATGAAAATTTTTTCCCCTACCCTTTCTCTCTTTCTCTCCCATGCATATTTCACACAATCTCATAATTTTCATCGATCTAACTTTGACATTTTTTTGATACAAATTGTTAATTGCTATTATTTATTAAATAAGTATATTGTTATCAAACAGGTACATCGTGCATTTATAAATGTTTATTTTTCAATATGTACACAATGCATTATTTGCTAAGTTATTATTTTTACGCTAAAATTTTCAATTAAAATATATGTAAATGTATTTCTCTAAAAAAAAAGATGATTAAAGTATTTTATATAAATGTATTGAAATATTTGAATTGTATGTTCATTCATTCTATAATATTTGTTAATTTTTATATTATTATATAAGTTTACGATGTATTATAATTTTTTTTTTCATTTTCTATTAATTACACAAACATCCAGAAAAAAAATTCCTTTACATATTATACAAATGCCAGAAAACTTTTTTCCAGAAAATTTTCTAAGAAATTATTTTTCAGATTTCCTTAAAAGTTAATTTCCAATCAAATTTTTTTTAAAATTATTTTTGAAGTACGCGAACGAACGGGTAAAAGTAAGAAGAAATAAACGTTACCGGAAAATAAGATTCGAACCCAAACTACGGAATTACGTACAATTGTTATTGCACGTTATTTCCATGAATAATTAATGGGAGTGAAATAAACAAACTTTTTGACTTTCTTCCTCTGTTATTTCCATGAATTCCTTAGTATTAGTTGTGGCGAACACGGGCGTTACCGTGTTTGTTTGTACGTTTTCATACTATATAATTATATTTTTTATATCATAATATTTTATAATATATTTATTAAATAATTTTTATATTTTTTTATTATTTATAAAATTAAATTATAATTATTTTATCATAAATCGTAAAATTTAACTTATTTCAAAAAAAGCCCAGACAAATAACGTATTTGGTTCAAAATTTAAATAATAAAAACACGGTGATGTTACGTGACTTTTGCACCAACCGTCGGAAGGTCGTTTGCGAACAAGAATTTATTTTTTTCGCATTTTTAATTATATATTTTTATTTTTTACTATATACTATACTATTCTACGGTAATATTTATTAAATATTTTATATTAAAAAATTAATACTTATATCGTTATACTTTTTACATCATCTCATCTATTTCTACATCTTACGTAAACTATTTTGAGATTACTTGTTTAAATATATTTTTTACTATATGTTGGTAATAATTATTATAGATTATTATAATATATACAGGAGACAAGTCAGATTTTCTGAGCCTTTCCACCATCATAAGGTTAAGGTAGCATAAATACATGCATACATGAATTGAATGATATGTTCTTTAATTTATTGTCTAAATCAAAAAATTGATTGATTCCACAACCATGCAATCAATTTCCTAGCAGTCCGGAAATATTTGCGAGACAAGAGAGCAGTTTCCTCGTTTTTTTTGAATGGGAGAAATGAACCACATGACCACCTTTGGGGTAACAATGTTAAGGTTGCTTCACTCTGTACCAAAGAAAATAAATGAAAACCATCAACAATTTGTGCAGATAACTTTTTCTCACTTAACTACAAGGACTTGACGAATAAAGTGACTCGAGTTTAAAATTCCCTCACATTAATCATTTTGACATTTTCAAAAAAAGAGAGAAAGTTCGACTCCTAAGAAGTAGACACTTCATTTAATATGTGAAACAAATTCTGAGGAAATGGGTTTCTGCATTTCATTCTTGGAGCACACTTCTAAAATATGAATAATTTCGAATTTCACGGTCAGGGTATGCATAGATTGACTCTTCATGATCTCAGAAGATGTCTCATTTAAAAAATGGTAGACCAGGTGTAATCACCATTTTACCATCTTTGCACTGCCTCCCCCCCAGATGCCATTTGCTCATGATATTTATTCTCCTCTCTTGCTTAATCATCATAACCACCAGACAGATGAGTCTTTTAATTATAATCAGATCAAGCCCCAGTTGTCTACCTTATTCAGAACTTCATATGATAAACCAATCTGATTCTTTCCCTCTTTTAAGTCAAGAAGATTCGGCAACTTGCTCCTGTCTCATGCATGATGCTGGTGCATCATCAAACAAATACTTGGAGACAAGGAAGGTTGCATACCAAACTTTAAACAAATAATGTAGACCTTGTTTGAAAAGTCATTATCCTTCACCGGTTGACTTGAGGAAGGAGTAGTTGTAGTTCAGATACCAAAAAAGCACCAATCTTCCAAATGTGCCGCAATGGAGTTGGTAAATGCCAGAAGTCAGAGAGCTGATGTCTTCATTCTGAGACACACACAAAGCAACAAGAGCTACTCTGGAAAGCTTGTGAAATCATTCTCGTATTAGTTCCATCTGGCTTCATTTAGGTTGTCTTGAACTTCCAAATTCTGCGTAACCATCTGCACATGGCAACACACACGGTTGGAACTCCATTAATTAATCTTTGAACAAACGATTCCCACAAAAAGCTCATTTGACCCAACCGATTTAACTTTATTTATGATCCTTCGCAATCAAGGGATCAACCAAGTAAACCATATGTTTAAGTTAACATCAATAGGGAGAAAGCATCATCGATCACATTGAGGTGTTGAAGCTTTATGTGAAATACAACCATCAGAAGGACGAAATTTGATTAGCTTGGAATGCCAGGTGTAATGTGATGCAAAGTAACCACACCTGCAAAATAGCCACAACACTAGAGAAAAATAAAGAGTCCAAGACACCCAACAACCATTAACAACTATGAAGATTTTTAAGAGCATCTGCAACTGAATTTTGTGAAGAAGGATCCCAATATATGAATCGTATCCCATTCAGAAACCATGTAGCAATACATTGATACACCATGCAAATGGATCAAGTCGAACAAACTCACATGGCAACAATATATTCAGGGTGTATATTTCAAATCACTTTCTAATGAAATTTCTACGGGAAGCCTCCACCTTCTATGCCAATAAATGGATACCCTAGACCATAATGGGAAGCCAAAATTGTACTCTAAAGGTTCATCGGCTGCTCCACCTATAACTAATGGAAGCCATACATACCTTGAATCACTCAACTTTGAGGGATTCCATCTATCTGCCATAAATATAAAAAAGCCAGGTAGGCCAGGCATTGGTAAAATAAATGTGCTCTGTGAGAAGAAGGTTGCCATTCTAAACACACCATTTCCTCCCATGCAAGGGTTACCCATGGTTTCCCATGGACCCATAATTGATTCAGCCGCATGAGCGAATGCCCTGTTGGGAGCCCAACCTGTACAACCTGAGGTGATCATATAATAAGTTCCGTCATATTTGAAAAGTGCAGGAGCTTCTCTGTGCTGACCAATAAATATCCTTCTCATCACAGGCATGACATCAAGATAGTCGTTAGTAAGAGGACCAATATGGAGCTCACTGTTTTCCTTGGAGGAATAGATAAGAAAGGCTGTCCCATCATCATCTTTGAAGATGGTCATGTCCCTACTATCAAAGCCATGTGGGCGTTGGCTGTGGAGATATTTGAACGGTCCAGTTGGGTGATCACTGATAGCCACACCAACAGAAGCTTTTGTATAGTTGGCATTATCTATATGCATCCACATTACATACTGTTTGGTCTTGTCATTGTAAATTACTTTAGGTCTTTCAAGCACATTTGAGACATAAAGATCGTGGGCGACATTTGTCTTTTCCCCTGGAAGCACAATGCCCTCATTATTCCATGTCCACAAATCCTTGGAGGAATAACAGCTTACCCCAATTATGTCAACCTGGAAGGAACAGAATCAAAAGTTCAAAAATTTTAGTGCTTGAAAATGAAATTTGACAGAATCAGTGTATACTGACATCATTTAATACTCCTATGATGAACAAATAACATAATACAGGGAATACATGCATCGAGATGCCACAAAAAGATCCACTATCATGTATTGACTGAAAAGAAACTATTATCTGCTGAGTAAAGAAACTACAACTAAATTTCTTGAAAAAAAGTAGATTAGAAATAATCAACTAAAAAGTAGAGAATGAGTCATACTATGAAATTATGGGAAGAGGCAATTAAACAAAGACTAAGATATGTAATTATAATCATAGAAAATCAATTTATAGAAGCTATTCATTCACTTAAACAACCAATAAAAACTTTTAGAATTAAGAAAAAGGACTTCCATATGGTTTTTATTGATTTAGAAAAAGCTTATGATGAAATACTTGGAAATCTATTGTGATGGGTATTTGAAAGAAAAAGAATACCTATGGGATGTATTAATATTATAAAAGGATATACATGAAAAAGCAGTTACTAATATTAAAACTATAGGAAGAAAATAATTTTGATGTAGATTTACACCAAGGGTTCTCTCTAAATCTATATTTGTTTGTCTTAATCAAAAATAAAATAACCAAGGAAATTCAAAAAGAAATATTTTGATGTATGTTATTTACTGATGACATAATTTTGATAGACAAAAGTAATATAAAAATTATTTCTAAATTAGAATTATACAAAGATATTTTAAAGCTCAATGGATTTAAATTGTGTAGGTTAAAACTAATGTATGAAGTCTAGGTTCAATAAAAAAAGAAATAAAATGAAGGAATAAAATTAGATGACGATATAATTTATAAAAATAAGACTTTAAATATTTAGGATTTATAATAAGTAGTGATCGGAAAATTATAAAAAAATGTTAGTGTTGTAAAGTAAGAACATATGTAAAACATTAGTGTTACAAAGTTGAGTATACTTAGATGAGTGATAATATTATAAGGGATAAGTTAAAAAAAGACTTTATTATGAATAGAGTAGGAATTGCACTGATCAAAAATAAGATAAGAGAGAATCAGCTTAGATGGTTAGGTCATATCCTTAGGATAAGGAATGTACAAGTTAAAAAGGAAGAATTAATAAGTACTAAAGAAATTAAAATAAGAAAACGAAGACCTAAAAATACTTAGAAATTGTATGAAAAATTTAAATTTATGTAATTTAACTAAAAATTTGACCATAGATAGAAACATATAGAAGAAGAAAATTCATATGGTCAACTCCATGCAGCAAGATTATAACTTAGATTGTTGTTGTTGTAAAAATAATTACTGAAGAATATTGAGAAAAATTATTAACATGGTACCATCCCCTCTCAACAAAGAAATCAAGACAAAGGAGAAAAGCAACAACCGCACATAGAGAAATCAATTTCTCTATTACAAATCAATTTCTCAATGGGCATCTATAGAGAAATCTAGAAGTGTTCTCATATTTTCTTATGAATATATGGGAGGATAAAAGTAATCATACATAATTAAATTATTAGATGATTATGACACCATAGTAAAATTTCATTTCAATCATATAAGTATCAATTATTGATCTAAATGTTTAAAAATTCATCAATTTTTCTTAAATTCCAGTCATTAATTTTGTAATCAAAATATCTTAATGAATGTAAATTAAATTAAGTAGAAAATTTAATATATGGTATATTATACCATAGATTACTTAATTATATGTTTAAATATAACTTTTAAAAATTATTAATAATAAAATAAGAGATGCCACTAGAAAAGTTCTCTATAGGTTACTCTAAAGGCACTTTTTTGATATTACCATATCTTAAGATTGTTTCTGAATAGATAATTTCAAGGTTGAAACAACGGCTTCTTGTAAGCTCCCAAATCCTTACACTTTAATATTGGACAGTAAATGTGGATTGCCAGTTGTCAACGTAAATATTTCAAGAAGACTTTTTAAATATATCGTTCCATGTTTTTTTTTTCTGAGCATGTTTCTCAAGAAATATGCTGACACTATAACATACAATAAGAACCATCAGAAGATCACTAAAGCCATCAATAGTATTGATGGACAACTTATTTTCTCAACTCTTAGTCCATCATATTTTCTGTTTCAAGGATAGTTTGCTCAGCAAATTTTGTGTATCAGTATCACACTATCATATATACGGTCATCCAAGACAAATGTATCAATTTGTTTTCATCAAGTAACTTCCAGGAAGTTAGGAAGTCACATAAGAACTTACACGATTAGACATCAACCTCCAAACCACTTGGGTATGGATGGAGAGAACAAGAACATGTAACCGGATAAAATATTAATATCATCTGGCTTAGAAATATTCTTATTCTTTTTGGTCATACATAATGCTATGGTATAGTTTAATCAAACTTAGCAATCAAGATGCATAAATTGATTGAGTGGCCAAGTAATTTATGTAGTCACCAAACAACTCTTTTGAGAGGGTACTCAGAAAATCAATTTTTTAAAATTCTAAGAAGATAAAGGAATCAACAAAACAATGAAAGAAATTTATGAGAACCAATGTTATTCAGTGGTTATGAATACTTATAGCAACATCTCATGTGAGGTGTAAGCATAAAAACTAATAAACTGCAATTTTCTGAGCACTAGCATAAGACACTTAAGAACCGTTAAATTCATTAAACAAATCTTTTTTAATTGTTGAAATCAACTTAGCAAATTGGTTGTTCAAGTAAGAGTGACAAGTATTGGGAAAAATAGTTTCACATCGAAATTGATGAGTGAAACTGAGACCTTATCACTTATGAGTTCTTTTTTACTAGTCAATTCGTTTTAGTAATCTAAAATTCACATAATATCAGAGTCAATTCACACACATTACACGTAAGATATTTGTAAGATTCTTTAATAAGAATTTCACAAGTACAAGGGTGTATTGAAAAAAATAGTCTCATATCAAAATCAATAAGTGACATTAAGACTTTTATATCACTAATGAGTCTTTTTTCACTAGTCAATTAGTTTTAATAAGATAAAATTTACAGCAAGTGCATAATGTAGTATAACTAAGCATGTCATCAAATAATCACTACTTAAAGTGGGTGCTTTCGAAAGTTCTACCTACTTCTAAAGCAAGAGTGGACATGCAACATTTGTCCATATATTTCTTCCTATGTTGAAGCTTTATAACATTTACTAATTGGTTTAATCTAGATTTTGAACTTTTAATATGTTATTAATCATTTTCAATAACTCAGTTGATTAGGAGTAACAACACTTATAATTTCATTAATGCATGAATCTCAATGAACACAAAAATTATTACCATTATCAAAAAAAATTTAAATCGTGCATAAGTATTTATTGGCATCTGTGCACTTCTTTTGCTCCTTTTCATATATTTCACGTTTCAAGACATTAACTGCATCTATGAAAGAAATACTTTTCCAATTTAAGTTTTAATGGGGAAAATGAAGTTTGTAGTCATTTTACTTCCATAATGCAATAAAATAGTAATCAAAGCAACAATATCTCATATTAAATGGTAACAAAAATGAACTTAATGACCAGATAGACAGTGAGACGCAATTTCAGAAACATAAACACTAAATAGTGTCTTTATTTGATAGTTAACTAACCCGTGCAGTAGCTTTTCTGTGAGCAATGTATGTTGGGCCATCTTTATTTTCTCCAAACCAGTAGTATGTTTGTCTGCTTTCAACATATAAGATACCTCCACCATGAGCCTGGATTGAGATACCATCAGTGTCCAGCCACAGTTTTCCTGGCCAGAAGTACATGGAGTCATTCCCTCTTCTCGTTGGACCAAATGCTGTTTTCTGATTAGGGAAGAAAAAGGACCGGAGCTCTGAAGATTCATCCAAAAATACATCAACTGCTATACGAGGCTTCCGTGGTCCTCTTCGTTTCTCTGCACGTGAGGAGTGTTTTCTCCTAGGGATTGGCATCTCGAAAATCACCTCTTCAATCTCTTCCAATGCTCTGGTGATGGGAAGATGGTCTAGGTCAGCATGAGTCTCCCCCTTCTCAACTTGATGGATGCTAGGGTAAAAATCAATCATAAGAACAACACCAACTAAGCTGCAAACCAGAATAGAGAATCTGCTTCCTGCAGTAGAACAGAAGGCAGATGATTTCTTGTGTTTGTTCCTCATCCCCATCTTTGCCTCTTTTATTGCCAACAAAATGTTCCAGTAAAGAAAACACAACCTATATAGATCAATATCATTGATAATCACCACTTCTGTTAAGTAGGTCTGCATCTCTCAACAGATAGAAAGAAAATTTTCTTCCATCTTAAAATTTCCGTAACAAGAGGTAAAAAAACAAAATTAAATAGACACTTTCTGATTGTAAGAAAATAAGGCTATAACTCGTAGAGAATCCAATCGTAGCCTAATAGATCAATATGATGCAACTGACGCGGAAACAACCTATGTCTACAACTCCAGCATAAAAGAAGCAAGTTTATTTAAAGATGTTCGACCTTGACTCCGAGCGATAGATGAATACCCTCCAGGAAGAAAAGGTAACGGGAGTATTCCCAATCAATCGGTCAAACCACTACTCATGGAGAAATACTAAACCACTCAATTCTGAATTAGATAAAAACGAAAGAAAGTTTTCCAGGAAAAGGAAGAAAGTTGTAATATTTGGAAGCCAAAATCCAAAATCCCAACAGAACCGGGATTCGTACACCATTATCAACAAAAATGAAATCTCGAGCAGCCAGAGAAGATGAAATCCACATCGCACCTCATTCTATATCTTCGATTTTGAAAACAAAACTTGGATTCGATCAATTCGCAAAAAAATAAATTTTCTGAAGAGGAAAAAGAACCATTCAATCAACAAACAAAGTACAGTTTTTTTAGCCATTAAAGCAACATCAACTGGTATGAAGAACGAAACCACGCATAAACAAGCTCACATCCGAACCACTCGTACCTATCGAGACTCTGGACCTAGTCGGAGCAACACCGAAGACGGCTTCTACAGCGGCTCCCGCTCCCACCGCCATAGCTGAAACGAAATCCAACGGAGACGTCACCGACCAGATGATAGTGCGATGAAAAAGTTGCCAAGCATCGATCGTGGCGGAGGCAGCAGGAGAAGCATGCGAGATCTGGCCGGCGTGGTTGGTGCGTCTGTAAGGAATTAAGTGAGGAGAAATTTATTTTTTAAAAAAAATTATATGATTTATTATATAAGTATTGATATAATTTTTTAAATATAAAATATTAAAATTATTTAATAAATATTATTATATATTGTTATAATATATAAATAAAAAATAAAAATACATGGTAAAAAAACTTGCAAACAAAATATAACGATTTGTGTCCTATCATGTGATAGAAGGAAAATGAACACCACTCTCAGCTTTCCTTTACAACTTATTGTATGATATATATTTTTTAATAAATAATATAAAAAAATTAATTTTTATTATTAAAAAATATATAAAAATTAATTTAAATTTATATCGATATAAGAAAATAAACTCGAAAGATTGTGTGTTTGTATGTGTGATAACCTAGGTTATCAGTGGCTACAATCTTCTGCAGTTTCTCTTTAATCTTCACTAGTAATGTATTTTTTACCAATAATTTGAACTTTTTAATTTCAAAAGTAGATAAAAATAATTTTTAAATTGTATTTATTAAATAAAAAAGTATTGATTTTTAAGTTACTCGATAAGATAATAAGAATTTTTTATTTTTTTATATTTATAATATTTATATTTATTTTAATATTTAAATAAAATAATAAAATAATATATTTTTTAACATTAATATAATTAAAAATTATGATAAAAAATATAAAAAATTGTATTAAAAAACTTCTCATTATTGATGTGATTTAAAAGAACTACTGTTACTTTGAATGCCAGAGCGTTTTAAGATAATTTTAAGTTCTTGCATCGTATTATGCCCTAGCTCCGTCCCACATAAATCTCATCGTCCGTTTGCGGTGCCACGGATCTAAGCAGGGAATCCAGGCATGAGCTGCGGGCGGCGGAGGGGTGGCCCGGGGCCGACGGAGGTAGTGGATTTGACCTCCGGTATCACTCTCAATCCGAGGCTGAAGCTCCTTCTTACCTTCTTCCGTTCAGACCTGTCCTTGAGGCCAGTGGACGAATGGCAGCTCAAGCGCGCTCTACTCGGTTTCCTCGTGGACTCTCTCGCCTTGACCGTCCCCGAGGATGATCTGATCGTTAGGAAGCAGTCCGAACTCCAGAAGCGGAAGAGGGAGGAACCTGTGGCGACCGGCGTGGCCTACGTGCGGGATCTAGAGTTTCTGAGGAAGAAGAGGTACAGTGATGTGGAGGGGGAGGAGGACGGGGAGGTGGTGAGGAAGAGGTTTGCGGAGTGGAAAGAAGATGTGGTCAGAAAGACAGATGGCATCGAGTTGAATCTCGAAGGTGTAAAGTTCCGGTTAGTGGTCGAGGCTCCTCTGGCGGATGATTTCGATAGATTGAAGAAGTCCTGGGAGGAGTTTTATTCTTGGAAGTCATCGGGGAACCGTATTGCTCTTCTGATTTCTGAAAAATCTAAGTTCGAATGATAAGTAAGAATGTACTTCTACACCTCGCTTATTCCTGATATGGTGAATGTGCAGGGTATGCCGGTGCTGCGAGAAGACCCGACAC
This sequence comes from Amphibolis antarctica, assembly GCA_024699675.1. Lineage (NCBI taxonomy): Eukaryota > Viridiplantae > Streptophyta > Magnoliopsida > Alismatales > Cymodoceaceae > Amphibolis > Amphibolis antarctica. The sequence continues at coordinate 12,065 of JAMKPZ010000492.1, read as the reverse complement.
GATTGTCGTCAAAGCTATTCCTTCCAGGTGGTTTGCAGAGCCAAGGGTGTCGTCCAAGCCTTCTATGCTTGTGTCGCATACTATCTTTTCAGTCTTGGGAAAAATTAGGTATTTTTCTATTGGGAAAATCATGTATTTTTCTTCTCTTAGCACTGCACGTTCCCTGGTCAGCACCTGATAACAATAAAATAATAGCTATTAATTCCTTGAAGTGCTGTAACGCGTAGGCTCTTTGAATTTTGACATTATAATCATTTATTGTTAATGATAGAGTGTGAACTGGACTATTGAATAAGTTGATTAGTCTGAAGTTTGTGATGCTTTGCTAGAAGGCTAACATTGGTAGAGATCAATGAAGTACCGGTTATCATGTTTCATTTGATACACTAGAACGGAATTAAGCTTGGAAAGAATAAACTTTGAAATTAGATTGCCACAAAGTGGAATGGAATGATTGTGGGCACTTGAGGTGGCTGAGCTACAAGTGGTATCAATGGTCATGGATGACAAAGATGGTGATGGTGATTGATGGTAGTGATGGTTGATGATGAAGGCAATGATTGGTGATGTTAGTGGTGGGTTTGGTCACTAGGTAATGAGGACGATGATTACAATTGTGTTTGATAGTTGTGGTTGGCAATCAATGATCATGTTGATAGTAGTGGTGGTACCTCAACCCTAAATTTGGTGATGCTGGTAGTAATTGGTGGCCAAGTGACAATGTGGTGATTGGAGATCAATGATGTTGGCTTGTAATTGATAGGTCATGGCGATGGTTTGGTAGCAATGGTCATGGATGGTAGTGATAGCTGGCAGTTGTTTAGTTTCCTTTGGTGTTGGTCTACTCATGTCTAGTAGGCGCTTATGTCCAATTTTGAAAAAAACGAAAATGAACATTGTATGGAATTTTTTGTAGAAACCTTATAAATTAAAAATAAATAAATAAAAATATGCTTACTTGTATGCACTCATCATTATCATGAAATTAATTAGATAAAATTAGTTCAGTTAGGTATAGTATAAATGAAAAACATATTTGATTATGTGCATTTATTAATTAAGAATGTGTACTTACATGATTAACCGTAAAAGAAGTACAATTGAAGTTTTAAACAAAAAAGTAAAAAATCAAAATTGTAAAATTATGTGAATGACAACTTAAAATGTAAAATATAATAAAAAATAAAAAAGAACTATTTAAGAGCCAGAAATGAGAAATAACCGTTTTCCCTTTTAAAAACATGGGGGAACCCTTTTTTCCAAAGCTAAATGGTTTGGGCTAAAGATGTCTGAACACAATTTAAACAACCATTTCATTTCATTTTTACAGTAATGTTTATGTTCAACATGGACATGGCTTCTCCAAGCAGGCTGGATAGACTCATCTTCTCGAGATTCCTCTGGAGGGGAAGTCCACACACCATCTGTTGGAAGAGACCATCTGTAAGACAAAGAATGAGGAGATGGATTCTGAGACTGATATAATTAGTGACATTTTTTGTAGTGCCTCAACCTGCTCTCCCTGTTGGTCAGAGGATTTTAAGACTGGCACATGATTGATTTAGATAGATCAAAATGGTAGTAAGCTCAGGTCCTGTTATCCCCTGTTGAGGATGGAGGAAGATGAAGCTTCAGGCAAATAGCTTGCTCTGTACTTTTTAGTTTCTCACGCACTATGATGTAATTAAAAGTGCATCAAATTAATATTTAAGACATGGATTGATGTTGATCGTGCATAGAATTTGTTATTAAGCATGGTGGTGGTTTTATCACTACAAGTTCCTCTTTAAGGTCATCAGATTACAAATATATTATTTTTGCTCCTATGTCAATTACAAAGCTTATTATATGCCATATAGAATCTCTTGCTACTTTGCCAAATCAAGTATACTAATTTGTTTTCTTTGATGGGAATTTTCAATGGCCAGTTGAGGACAACCTCAACTTGGCAGGTGAGGCTTTCAGTCATGATTTTGACTAAACATAAATTTTCTGTTGATGGACTATAATTTCATTTTTCCCCAAACAGATTTCCACATGTTCTTTAGTAATTTTTTTGACCTCTACTGTATTTTATTCCTTTCTTTCTAAAAGTGTGCTCATTGGCAGGAACATCAATGTTGCTGCTGATGGTGATCAATGTGAGATAGCTTTTAAGGAGGGTAAAAGTGACATTGTATCTGGATTGCATTGCAAGATTTGGGTTCAATTTGATGATCATGACAGTTTTTGTTTTGCACTTCGTGCATTGTGTGGTCGTTCGATGCAAAAGGTAATGGATTTGATAAAAGAAGTTACTCTAACTCGAACGTTGAGATGTACCTTAATACTTTGTTATTTGGATTTTTGGCCTTGCTCAATATTTCAATTTCAGCGTGTTAATTCTTTTATTGAGTGGAAATAGATATTGGTTTGGCAAGTTGCACAATTTATTTTATTGCTTAGAAACCGAGCCAAAATAGTTTATGATTTCATTTATATATTATACCATTTTGGCAATTTGAAAATGTTGTACCTTGTTGTTTTAGCATTACAATGTTGTTTTTTATAATTTTTTTTGCAACTTAGGTGTTTGTGTCATCCAGAATTGGATGGAAAGGAAATGAATTTCATTTCCTAAATCTGGATGTTTGTACATACTAGAATTCATTTCCGTCCATTTCCGTCACACTATTCACACAGTGTAAAGCAACAGAAATGAAACCTCGTCGCTTCAGACGGGATTCGTGTGAAAATCCCTGCCCATGCTCGCTCGCCCTCTGTGCCTGCACGCCTGCTCGCCCTTCTCACTCACTCGATCATTGTCAGAGTCATTGACCTCCCCCATGCATCAACGGCACCCTGGTGGCCGCTCTCGCCCCCATGCCTACTCGCCTCCATGCTCGCCTCTGCGCCTACTCTCACCCCCTTGACTGCTCACCTCCACATTCGCCTCCATGCTCGGCACCCACTCCCTGCACATCGACGGTGTGTTTTTCTCTCCAAATCTCGTTCTTCCAACTTGTATTGCTTCAGATCTGAGAATGTTTAACATTGATCTAAATTTTTTCATTGATTCAGATCTCGTTCCTTCTTCTTCTGTTGCTTTCCTTGATTTTTTTTTTCATATTTAATCAGATCTGAATTTTTCCTCGATACTCATTTTTTACATCGGATCACTGTGTTAATTAGATCTGAAAACACGGGTGAATATGGCGTCAATATTGAATGCATCAATTATGATGTTGAATCAAGTCAAACTTCAAGGAAGGACATTGCAAATAAAATACGTAAAGAGATAATGACAATAACATGGACAAATAGAAATATGTGATCTTCGTTTGCAGAAAGGCTTGTACATTATTTCAGACAAAAATATATTTATTTTATGTACTTCATTTAACCATGGATATATTATTTTTTTTGTGTTATGTACTTTGTTTATGCACTTCATTACATAAATTATATTTTCTAAAATTATTTAATAATTTAAAATAAATATTGTAATATTTATTAATTGTTTAATGTTCATTTTCCTTTAAAATTCTTATTTTTATATTTATATTATAATAATATTATTTAAATTGCATAAAATAATAATTATTTAATTCAATTCTGTTCAATTGCAGCATATGTACAAACACTAATATTCCTAATTCTGTTCAATTTCAAGAGGTACACAAATAGTTTTGCGTTGAAATTCATTTCCATTCAATTCAATTCTGTCATTGAAATGAATTTTCGTCAATTCATTTTCGTCCAATTCTGCACACACAAACATGCCTTAATGTTGTTTTTTATGCAGTATAAATTAGATCATGCCATTATATGTAAATGAAAATAACTAACATATTAAGTGATGACACAGCAAGGATCACGACTTAAAGCAGATTATGAGGTTACATGGGATCGTGATGGTTACTTCTGCAATGTATCGCACAGAGTGGACAAGAATCAGCAGGAAAGAGTTAGTCATGTTCAGGCATCCTTAAGGCATAGCAAGATGGAAACTTCTAGACTTCAGCCAGGGATTACACGCTTTGATTACAACAGTTACCGACCAAAAAGATTCAGGGTATATTTCTAAATTTTGATATTGTTACAATAACAACCCATTCTATAATCCTACTACATAGGGTCGGTCACATGAATATTTTCCTTTCATATATTTCTATCTTGTTGAATTCATTATTTTTTTATATCTGTAATTGACTGCATGTGCATAATTTATTTATCCCAAGGTTAGTTATTGGATCCTCGCAACTAAATTGGTATATTTTGCAGGAATAATTGATCAAGAGAAAGAGGTAAATATGGAACCAATTTAACTTTCGATGGGGTTAAAGTAATGTTGGTTGATGTTTATATCTTCTGGGTATTAGTATATATATCTAGTGGAAAGTTGAAGCACCAAAGTGTTCATGCAATTGATCAAAGGTACCATTTTATTATATCCTGTGAAGATTGAACCACCAAAGCAAGCTCACTGTCTCATTATTGAAAAACTTTTCACATATTAACTAATCTTTATCATGGCTTTGCAATTATGGTCACCTATTAACTGTAATGGAGTAATATGTATTGATTTGATGCCTATTAGCTATTTTTAGCTTGTCCCAATTTCTAACTGTGGGTCTGTGATTGGATATTGAAAATCATATTGACACAGGACTTTTTACTCTCTGGAAATGTTCTTGAGAAGCTAGGTGAGTAGGCATGATTTATTATAAGTTGAAAATGGTAACATGATGTGTGAGTCCTGTAACTTTTTCGGCACTCCTTAAAATCTTGCATAGGAATTGATTAATATGAAACAGTTCCTATCATGTTCAATTATTGATCTTTCATATATTTTGTTGTCCCAAAAAATCATGTGTACTTAAAAAGAAACAGATATTTTAACTTGCTGGGGAAGTCTCTTTTTAACTTATACATTTATTCTTAAGAGAATTCCATGTTATCCATAAGATTTCAACGCACAAGCATGATTTTTTGCAAATGTACTTTTAAGCCACATTATCTACCAAACGTTTTCTATTTTAATCGTTCGTAATGGATCCTTTTTATATTTGTCTTAAAAAATTCTATGCTCTTGATTTGCTTCTCAAAAATAAAGAAACAAGGCAGGGATGGTTTCTGTAGTAAAGTCTCAGAGCATTAGAATATGGAGCAAAATAATTTCTTATGATTTCGTATATTGACCATTGACAGCATAATTGAACTCCAAAAAGTGGAATCGATAAGATAAAATCATTAGGTCAGTTGAAGTTTAGGTTTTGTTTCACTCTTCAGTTGTTGAGCTAACTTTATTTTTATACATTGACAGAAATAATCGTTATCAAATGCTTTTTATACTGGAACTTTTCTTTAACCATCACTTTGAGGATGATAATGTAGGGGGGCTCATGCAAAGTTAGATACCTTGTAGCCTCCTTCCAAAAATTGCTTGAAAAAAAATGCTCTCTCTATAATTGACTATAGTAGATAAAAATAATAGTAATATCTTTACCTGAGTTAGGGTGTTTTATAAAAATAAAATATGCATACTTGATGAGATGATCCATTTCTGCCAAAATAGACATTTACCCTTTGATGAAATCTATGCTGATATTTGACCAACTAGAGGTTGGAGCAATCCAAGCTGATGAATATTGTTATAGTTGGTACTTTGGAAAATGTCACAATTTCTAATATACTCTTCGACTCTTTCAACAAACCTTTCCAATAGACTTAAGTCTTCATTTGAGCTTGCTTCTTTCATAACCAGCATGGCCATCACTATTAGAATCATGAATTTCAAATAACATCTGCTGAATGACATTTACCCACATTTAGTCTTGCTAATCTGCATTTGTAACATAAAAGGCTCATCTACCAAATTGATTTTTTAGTTATTCAGTTTTCCTTGCCTCTAATCTAACAGTAACAAAGCATATTCATCTGATGTACATAAACATATTTGATCTTGGTCATCTAATTAAGAACTAAAATAGTGATAGCTTATAATTGTGGTTGTGGACATGACAGATTTTTTCTTGTATATTGCATCAACTACTTTGTTAATAGTGCTGAGTTTATATTCGATTTGTAGTCACTTCTCTTGGGATGGAGTATGGATCGCATGTTTATTTAAGTACTTAAAGAATAAGCTGGTCACTGGTGATAACGTTGCAACGATAAATATTTTCACTTTTGCACTTTTGCATAGCTTGCAATATAGCTTACGTTTTTTTTAACGTAGGAAGGTGTTTCTGATGTTCTTTAAAGACCATTCATGAAAGCAATATGGTGGGCATCTTGCATTAACATTGCCCTTGACCCTTCTCATCACACTGAATAATAAAATCTTGGAAAGGCTAGGTGGTGCTAATATGAGCTTGGGTTGGGATGTCTTTTAGTAGCCTGAAGGTTTCTTTAATTAACTCCTTGAAAAACTTTTTTGGCATTTTTGTGAAGAGATGGTGAGTGTTCTCCTAGAAGTCTATTGATGCTTTCGTATTTCAAGGATTTGGGGAGTTGTCGATCAATAATAGTAGCAATCTTCTCAAGATCAATATTGACCCTCCTTTTTCACCCGCTGCGTGTCCAAGAATTCTTCTTCCCATCACATTCATATTTGCTCCTTTAGTTAAACAAACGATCTATTTTGCAAAAGAGGTGCTGGTATTGTATGTGGGGTGGCCTATTCACATGATATTCCAATGACCTTTTGCTGTATATGAATGCCATCGAGTACGACCAAGACAATTTTCAAGAAATACTTAGCATTCATGCATAAAATGTTTATGGTGTAATGTATAATCGAAATTGACAAGAAACTCATAATGATGTTATGGGTTTCAGATGTTTTTGGTACATCCTCCTCAGGACCGCAGCTATTCTAATTTGATATGGTGATCTACATGTAAAACCATGCAGCCTCTCCTGATTCATTCAAGAGCTAACCAATGCTTGGCATTGGATGATGTTTCTTTAATTGTGCTGTCATTAAGATCCTTATGATCATCACCATCTCTTCTCATTACCAACGGTTCTTGAAAGGCAAAAACTCATCAAACCATTTCTAGCAAAATCCATGTATCCTTTTTCTCCAACCACAAGCAGCTTCGCCTTCGTACCATTGTGGTAAAGATTCCAGATGATTGGTTCAAAAGCATGCATAATGATCCGTAGCTGAAAAAGAAGAAGTGATCTGTACATTATTGAACAAATGCAAGCTCCAAGACCTACAGCAGGGCTCTCTCTTTCTGCGGCATCCTCTTCGGCACACCGAGAAGAAGTCCCTCTCTCCTTTTCTTTTCTTTTTTTTCGGTTTCCTTAATTTTCATCGATTCACAACATTGTCTAAACAAAGGTAAAAAATGAAAATGATCAGAATACGAAGAAGATCGAATCAGCCGCGAGAGGCTGACAGATATGATGTCTCTCTCCTGAAGATCGACGGCTGCTGGTGTTGTCTGGGTATTGCAGATCTTCCCATGCTTCGATCCAGGCTCATTGTCTTCCTCTGGTACTCATCTCTTTTCGTCACCGTCTTCTTCTTCTTCTGGCGGCCACCACCGTCACCTCCAAGCAATGCGACGGGCACGAAATACCACCACAAAATGGTGCAGCATATGGCGAAAGACCTCCCAACCACTGCCAGGCAAAGCAGAATCAACGCCAAGGCGACCTCCATGGACCAGAACCAGTAGTGCCTGCCCGCTCCTCTTCCTCCTCTCTTCGCCTCCTCCTCAACCTTATCCTCTTCCACCTGTGCAGCCGCAGCAACGGTGGCGCTCTCTCTCGATACCTCCCACTCCTTCCGTCCTGCCGATGCTTGGCTGTCGCAGCAGCTCCTTGTCTTCCTGTTCTTCTTCTTGTCATGTGCACTCATCCAAGACTCGGGTGGGAGCCTGACGACGAGAGATTTCCAGTCGTTAGAACTCGAGTACTTGAACCACACCGCCTGCAAGCTGTCGCCGGGACTCGCGATCTTCTGCTTTCTGGCGTCAAGGTATGCCACAAGGGCATAGAATTTGTCCAGCCCATTCCCCGCGTACGGGTTATTCTTCTTCTTCTTCGTCTTCCTCGTCTTCTTCGTCTTCTTCTCCTCCTCCTCCTTATCGCATATGATCTTGGTGGTTCTCCTCGTCGTCTTCTTCTTCGAGGGCCATGTCTCCGGCGAACTGTCGTCGCCGTCGTCGTCTACCCGGGAAAAGCTTCTTCTTCCGCAGAACATCGCCAGAACGACGGAGCTCGTCGGATTTGCGATTCGGCAAAGACAAAAAAAGAGGGGCCTTTTTCCTTCTGTTAGACGTGTGGACGCCGCCGCGAAATCAAGTCGTGTTAATCATTATTTTCGACGATGCTTCAAGTTTTAACCTCCAATAAAAATTATAAATGTCGTTATTTTTTTGAAAAAAACCTTGAAAGTTTGACTTTGGGACGGACGGTTCTGCCGTTTTTCATCAGGGTGGGACAGTGCATGAGTTCGTATTCCTCCGAGTCCATACGCTCGCTTTTCCACGATGAATTCTTCGTTGTTCACAACACCACGTCTTGTGTTTATCTTAAACAGCGGGCATGGCCTCTGAAAGGCCTTAGATAATGTTAGATTACTTCGTATATTGCAGAATAATTTGGATCTGACGTGTCAGTATTACTATTCATGGATTTCAGGATTTGCAGTAGACCAAAAAAAAATCAAGCCTGCGGGCGACTTTCTACCCTTCTAGATTGCATGTTTTTCTTCCCTTCTAGAGCACTCCTGCGTTCCCGTCGTTGGTCTTCCGTACTCAATTGACAACCAAATGCTCGCATCATCGCAAAGATTGTATTAGTTTAGAGGTTTCATCAAGGATCAGTTTCAGATTTTTTTAAAAAAATTCGCATATAGGTGTCTAAAATTCTAATAATTTTTGACAAATTCAAGAATAACATCACAGGCAAAGTCGCAACTTTACGTGGATGCTTAAAAATTTATTCATTTATTTCTACTAGTCACTTTAAGAATTTAAGTTCTATCAATTCATTTACTTTTATCTGTCACTTTTTAAGGTCATCTTAGATAATTAAATGCTATTTAAAGTTTTGTTAGTTGACGGTTAAAAACTTTATTTTAAAAGCATATAAGAAGATTTGTTTCTAAAATTGATGACTTTTTTATGGGAAAAAAATGAAAAATTGATTAAAAGGGATTTTCGTAAAATCCCTCCGATCAATGCAAAAATTATAATGATGAAAATTGCACGTCACTTTTAAAAGCTGCCACACCGTGACTTTACGTAAGTTCTCACACCACCGTATTATACAAATTTTTACATATAAATATTTATTTAACTTATTACTAAATTTTAATTATATTTAATTCGTTACTCTTACCTTCGTATTCTTTATAACCTTTTTAAAAATCGTACAAAAGCAACCACCTTACTCCCATCATGAACTCTATGTGATTCCGTTGTACGTTTAGTTTTTGTTTCGCTTATTATATTTATAATAAACTTAAAATTAATTTTATAAAATATGTTAAATTATAAGATAAAAATTTATATAATAATAATAATATATAGAATGAGGGCACGAGTTATGTAGGCACCTACAGAAGTAACTTCTGTATCGACGGTTGAAATTTAAAATTTTAAAAGTTACTCTGGTGAAATTTATAAATCGAAAGAATTATTTTTAAAAAAATCCACCCTAATATTTAAGTTAAAAAAAATCTATCCTGAATTATTTTTATTAAACACTACATAATTAAAATCAAATTATTTAAAAAAAATCCACAAACTTCTTTCAAATTTAATCACCGTATTCGTAATTAATGAAAAATTAATTAATTTTTATAAATTAATTAATACAACAGTTCGAAATATACGTATGTGAGTGAATTTTTAAAGTTAAAGGGGGAAAGAGTACACACGTCTTTTTAGGTGAAGAAAGAGTGTTTTTAAATTTCACCTACATGAGAGAGAGTGTTTTGTTAAAACGTCGGTCTTTTAATACAATCATCCAGTCATTTAACATAAAATGCCTCTTCTCTCATTACGTCTGAACTTAAAATTTCACGTGATGAGAGAAGAGACATTTTATGCTAAATGACCGGACAATTGTATTAAAAGATCGATGTTTTAACAAAACACTCTCTCTCATGTAGGTGAAATTTAAAAACACTCTCTCTCTTCACTTAAAAAGACGTGTATACTCTTTCTTCGTTAACTTTAAAAATTCACTAACGTACGTATATTTCGAACTGTTGTATTAATTAACTTATAAAAATTAATTAATTTTTCATTAATTACAAATACAGTGATTAAATTTGAAAGAAGTTTGTGGATTTTTTTTAAATAATTTGATTTTAATTATGTAGTGTTTAATAAAAATAATTCAGGATGGATTTTTTTTAACTTAAATATTAGGGTGGATTTTTAAAAAAATAATTCGATTTTAATTATGTAGTGTTTAATAAAAATAATTTAGGGTGGATTTTTTTTTAACTTAAATATTAGGGTGAATTTTTTTTATAATAATTCGATTTTACTTAAAAAATATTTTGATTAAATATTTAAAAATACTCTCTTTTTAATCAATTATTTTCCATGTGTCGTTTGAAAATGGAGTGTTTTAAAATATTTAATCAAAATATTTTTTAAGTAAATCGAATTATTTTAAAAAAAATTCACCCTAATATTTAAGTGAAAAAAAATCCACCATAAATTATTTTTATTAAGCACTACATAATTAAAATCAAATTATTTTAAAAAAATCTACAAATTTAATCAACGTATTCGTGATTAATGAAAAATTAATTAATTTTTATAAGTTAATTAATACAACAATTCAAAATATACGTATGTGAGTGAATTTTTAAAGTTAAGGGAGAAAGAGTATATACGTCTTTTTAGGTGAAGAGAGAGTGTTTTTAAATTTCACCTATATGAGAGAGAGTGTTTTGTTAAAATGCTGGTCTTTTAATATAATCGTCTGACCATTTAACATAAAACGCTTATTCTCTCATCACATCTGAACTTAAAATTTTACGTGATGAGAGAAGAGGCGTTTTATGCTAAATGACCAAACAATTGTATTAAAAGACCGATGTTTTAACAAAACACTCTCTCTCATGTTGGTGAAATTTAAAAACACTCTCTTCCTTCACCTAAAAAGACGTGTATACTTTTTCTCTTTTAACTTTAAAAATTCACTCACATATATTTCAAACTGTTATATTAATTAACTTATAAAAATTAATTAATTTTTCATTAATTAATTAAATTTGAAAGAAATTTGTAAATTTTTTTAAAATAATTTGATTTTAATTATGTAGTATTTAATAAAAATAATTCAAGGTAAATTTTTTTTAACTTAAATATTAAGGTAGATTTTAAAAAAAATAATTTGATTTTAATTATGTAGTGTTTAATAAAAATAATTTAGAGTGAATTTTTTTTTAACTAAATATTAGGATAAATTTTTTTGTGTTAAAATAAATAAACTACTTTTACTCAGGAGGTTTTTTTTTTCGACGCGAGAATTTTTTTTTCAGACACTCTCTCTTCGTCAAACACCCATTTAACTGTGATTCAACGAATACCTACAAAAGTCATTTCTGTAAACACCTACATAACCATTTTACCCATATAAAATTTATAAAAAAAGTCAAACGATGCTAAAATTTACTTCAGTACCCCTCTCCATCACTGCTCCTTCCATGGTGGCAACTTCCTCCTCCCGCCACCTCTGGAGTCCTCTCTTCCCACAACCTTCCCGTTTGGGAAACAAGTGTGTCGTGGCTCCTCTCAGCCTTCCGCGGAAGACGATGAGTGTTTTCCTTTTGTAGGAGTGTTCCGACCAAGCGCGGCAATGGAGGAGCGGCCAGTACCGTTGGTTCACTCAGCCAGAAGGGGACCGGCAGATGGTGGATTGGTTCCGACACGCGTGGCCACACATCTACAGCCACAAGGTGGAGCACATTTGTTGCTGTCATCTCCAACGAGATCGTACGATAGCTTGCATCTACACGGCAACCTGTAAGATATATCGTCACCCAAATCGTTCCTGAGACGAGTGATTGTTCCTGAGAAGTATCTCCTAATTCACAGATT